>KZ111279.1:42463-272022 GCA_002120335.1 Hypoxylon sp. EC38
TTTTTTTTATTTTATTTTATTTTATATTTATGAATATTTTCATAATAATTTTTCATATAAATTAAAATATATATAATTATAATTAATATATTAGCATCAAAAAATATTGAATTTTATAATATTAAATTTTATTTTTTCAATTAAATTTTCAAAATTTCAAAAATATATTTATTATAAATTATAAAAATAAATCAAAAATAAATTAAAAAATTTTAATTTTTCATATATAAATATTAATGCAAATTTTTAATAATGCATTAATATTATTGCATTATTATTTTTATTATATTAATTTTTATTTTCGAATTCAAATTTAAAATAAATTCGAAAAATTTTTTATTTATTATTAATTTTTTTATTTTTCCATTTATTTATTTATTGTGCATTTCCATTTCGCATTTTATTAATTTTAATTTTAATTTTAATATTTTTATTTGCTAAAAAAAATTTTTTTCATAAATAATTTATTTATTTCAAATAATTAATAAATACCCATTTTCTTAATAATATGCGAAAATATATTTGATTTATTTTTTCATTTCCAATTACGAAATTTATTTTGCTTCAAAATAAATTGATATAATTTCTTTATTTAATCATAATTATGGAATTTTCATTTCGAATTCAATAATTTAATCTTGAAATTTAAAATTAATAAGCAAAATAATATTAACGAAAATAATAAATTATTTTTCAATTATATAATATATTATCAATTTGATTTATATTTTTTTCCAATATAAAATATATTTTTTTAAATTGATTCCATTTTTATAAAAATTTAATAATATTCATATTTTATATATTCAAATATATGCGAATAAATTAATTAATGTAAAATATTATAATTATTATAATTTTATTTCAATTTTAATTTTCAAAATTTAAATAATAATTTATTTTATTATGAAAAAAATGAAATAAAAAAAGAAATTAATAATTTTGAATTTCGAATTAAATTTTGAAAAATTCGAAATTGAAATTATAAATAATTTGATTAAAAAGTAAATAATAAAAATTTTTCCGAAAAAATAATTTACAAATTTATAATTAAAAAAATCAATAATATTTAATAAATTTAAACTTATATAAAATTTTTATTTTATTATTGAAATATAATATATTTTTTTAATTTTGTTTATTAATTTTTATAATATAAATTTAATTTATTTTTAAATTAATTTCATTTTTATATTATTTATTATATATATTCCGAATATTCGAATAATTAATTAATATATAATATTATAAATATTAATTTTAATAAATTTTAATTTCAATTTTCCAAAAAAAATTTTTGAATATATTACGAAAATTTTTATTAAATTTGAAATAATTTTTATAATATTTTTATAATATATTGAAATTAATATTTATTATATATATTAATTTTGTATATGAAAAATTAAAATTAATTATATATTGCAATATTAATTATAAATATTTCAATTAATTTAATTTTATTTTATTTTATTTTATTTTATTTTATTTTATTTTATTTTATTTTATTTTATTTTATTTTATTTTATTTTATTTTATTTTATTTTATTTTTTTTACCCTTATTCCTTTTATCACACCTATTACACTTGCCACACCTACCACACTTACCATACTTACCATAGCTTTAACTGCACTGCCATAGCTCTCATTATACTATTATATTTCGAATTTTTTAAAATAATTAACATTTAAAATTCCCGCGATAAGAAATTTTTAATAAGCTTTTTTAATTTAACATAATAGCCCTCGTAAAACTCGGGTAAATTAACAATTATTATATTCCCTTTATATACTTTATAACTATATAATATATTATATAAGAAATACTTATATATACATATCCTTATATTAATAATTTCTTATATGGTTTAAATGAATAATTAAAATGATTTGGCAGTTTGGCGGATTCTTTGATTTCGTCCATGGTAGAATTCTGGTAACGACACGAGCACCGGATTACCCCGCTTTGCATTTTTCAGCTCTTCGGAGCGTCAGCGCGGTCGCAACAATGCAATTCATCACTCGTCAATTCTATAATGCTCTCGAATATTGATTGTATGGTTACGGAGTAATAGTACTTGATAGAGTCTGTCTTTTTGTTGTTGTTTTCGCCTTAGCGTCCATGGCCTCAACCCGATCTGCCGCACCCGTCATTGGCCCTGATTCGTCAGATAATGAGGAGTACTTTGACGCCGTAGCTGAGCACAAAGAAGCAAAAGTTTCCAGGTCTGTAGACATCTTATATGAAGTATATTGGTCATACAACCGAGGCACGGGGAGATATGAATGTGAAGAGAATCCGTGCCAAGATGCGGAAATTTACGAACCTCCTCGCAAGACGCCACGATGTGTCATCAGCATTTCAGTTGAGGCTCAAGGTATATCTACCAGAGGTGATAATCCGGGTCCCCCATATCACGCGAGACCAATGCCGCCTCAAGTCCCGCCACATGGTATAGATACGCGACCGAGGAGACACCCGGATGACGATTTCAAAACAACTTCAATCTCTACCATGGCGGTAAACATATACTCCTTGCATATTCTGCAGGTTATCCGGGATCTTGTTAAGTATTATCCGTCGCAGCCATTGCGAGGCTCCGTCATCGCAGTCCGAAAGCCGTATGCAATGCTCTTGCATTACTATCACGACTTGAAGAAGATCAGAGATATGCATATTAAGAAGGGCCAAGAAGATCCAACGGATAAAGAAATTGCTCATGATCTTACCGTGCTCATCGACTGGCTGGAACCGCACTATCTTAGCACGATTCAACAGGAGGAAGAAAGACACCGAAGAGGAATAGCTACTAACGAAGCGCTCTGGTTTCTATACAAGCCGGGATGCCATGTTTATTCCCAAATCGATGGTAATTGGCGTGCTTTTATAGTTCGCAATGCGATTACTACCTACTCGATGGCTCGTACAACAACTTCGTCAATGGTTACTATCATCACCGCTTGGTATCTAGCACATAATGGAGAGCGATTTGTTCGGAGGAACAAAAAGTTCACATTCAGTCCGTTCGACGGCGAGCGGAAGATCACATCTCTGGACCTAATACCAAGCCAATATTTCAACAGCGCAGATAATATACGGGCGATTTTAGAGTCACGAGGTCACCGTTATTATGACATTATGCGGAACACCCCTCGCCATTTGGGATATTCTGGAGATGCAATTGCCCAAACTGGATTCAAACGAGTAAGGTGTCTAGACATATCTTATGAAAGACTATAATCCACCTGCTGATATTCATTAAAGCGTTATGAAGGTGAAATCATAGTCGATCCTGAATCATGGAAGACTGAGGAAACGGTTTCCGACCATGACAGCGACTCCGAGAAGAAATCCCGCCTAAGCGATGAATCTAATAGTGACAGCGATGAGGATGCAGAAATCAGCAGTAGCCAAGAGCAAAGCAGTCGCAAAGATGAATGTGATCCAGTTGCTGATTGGAATCGCTTGAAAGAGTCTCAAGTCAAAGATCCAGCCTCTGCAGAATTAAGTCCACACCAAAAGTCCCTGCTCGCAACGCGTTTGAGAGGGTTTGCCTTAAGACATAAGGCTTGGAGTACGTATATATTGTCTGAGAATATCTTTGGAAACCGGATTTTAACTCCCAAAGTGCTATTTGAGGTCGAAAGTGCCAACACCATTATCCGAGAAGACAGAGATTTCGCTCTGAAAAACCTGATAATTCCTGAAGAAGACCGTCGAATCCTTACTGCTGTTACAAGGAAGCATATCAGGTCAAAAGCAAGTCCACTGTTTGCCGACTTCATTCACGGAAAGGGAGAGGGCTTAATCCTGCTCCTTCATGGTGAGTCGAACATGTTCATCTCTGGGGTCGGTGTTTTCTAACCCTTTTAGGCCCACCAGGCACAGGAAAGACATTTACTGTTGGTGAGACGTCTCAGATCCCACATCTAGTAGGTACTTACTGGTCGATCTTAGCTAACGTCACCAGAATGTATTGCAGAATATACTCGTCGCCCGTTACTGTCTTTAACAGTTGCCGATATTGGAACAAAAGAAGAACTCATGGAAACCCGCCTATCTGATTGGTTTGGCCTGGCGACTAGATGGGAAGCCGTCTTGCTTATCGATGAGGCCGATGTCTTCCTGGAGAAACGGGGGTTATCTGATCTAGCACGGAACAGTTTAGTGTCCGGTACGTCTTGCTCATTTGCTTCTTTTTATTTTCGGTCTAGTATTGATATAAGGAATTGTCTAGTTTTCCTTCGAACTATGGAATATTATAATGGAATGCTTTTTCTAGTGAGTCCAGACAAGTCACCTGCCAACTGCTTCTTTTCATGTAGTCTAAATTAATATGCAGACAACAAATCGGGTTGGACATCTTGATGATAGCTTCTTATCTAGGATACAAGTGGCTATCACATATCGGAAACTGAGTATCGAGTCCCAAAAACAGATATGGTTACGGTTTTTCGATAAAATTAATGAGGAGAGCCAGGATTTGACAGTGTCATGGGAAGCTCAGAATTATATCGAAGACGAGGGGACGGTACAGTCTATGGATATGAATGGCCGTGAAATTCGCAACGGTTGGTGTCCCTTTTCGCCATATGAGTTCGTTTTGTTAACTAGTTATCCACAGCATTGCAGACTGCTGTAGCTCTTGCGCAGGATCGTGCGGCAAAAAATAAGGCAGCGAAAGGCAAAGGAATGCAATCGGCTGCCGTGGTAACAGCAGACGACATAAAGCAAATTGCCTCAAGACGGCAAAGGTTCACTAACTATATTGATGGCATTAGGAAGGCATCCGAACAGGAACGGGCTCTGTTTAAGGGCGATCGAAATGATCTATAGAATACTATCCCTCAGTCCCTTTACGGCCTACATTTAATAAATCGATACCCCTTTCTTGACCCTAGATCACGTGCCTCGAATCAAGGTGCGAAACTTAGGGAACCGCTTTTCCTGCTCCCAACTCAAATATGGGGCATGATCCGCGTCTGCTGACTCAGCACGCCGGCTTGCGGGTCCACTTACTCTGCCCACCCCGGTGGGGCCGGATGACCGTATTCTATGAAATGGAGCTGTCAAGGACCCGGATCATCCACTCGTGCTCCTCGGGATGGCACTTCGGGTAGTTTGATTATGTGGCGGCAAAGAATGTGGAGAGGCAGGAGAGGGTTCGGTTCGGTGTGGTTCATCTCTCGTGGCTTACCAGCTCTTGTGTTCTTGTGTCACCCACCGAGGTTTCTCGGACTCCCCCTTAAAATTCGACTCTAGAAAACCCCCAAAAGACTTAGACTGATAGCTGAGGGATGGATGACTGACCAGATACAGAAGGAGATTCGTCCTTCTCATACTAATTCTTCCCTCATACATTTCCTTGCTAGATCGTTTAATCCATCCCCTCAAAGCCGCGATTTATACTGATTGGCCATTGATTCGTGGTCTCGGTCGCCCTAAGCCGATGATTATGTCATGTGATGATCGGTCCGTTCCTTTCTCCGGCGAGGCTGTCTGTTGCGCCGCAAGATTTCTAACCATCTGCTTTATTTTTCAATCATACCTGATTCTAGTTTGAGGAAAGTTCTAGAGTTCACGCTATCGAAAAGATGCCACCGTCTCGTCGTTCATTTCGCCGATCGTTGAAAGACGTGAAAGATCGCGTTAAACGTCGCAAGCAACCGTTTAAGCAAAGTACTGAACTATCCGACAATGCCACCCGTGTAGTCTCTGAGCAGGCCCCTGAGCCGGTCGTCCATCAAACCGCTGAGCAACTTAGAAAGGCAGAGATCCCCCGAGAATTGCCAGGTAGTCAATACGAACCGCTAGAGCAAGAGGTAGCCCTGGCAGAAGAGAAGATTCTGACGGTCACTCAGTTACTTGGAGCAGAGCCTCATGCGTCAAGTGACAGGACCCCAATATGGATCACGTCGAAGGAGCGCTTTCAGAAGGAAAGGCCAGAGTTGTACGAGATGATACAACCCCTGTTCGGGGATATTCAAAACCTGGCTGTCGATGACTGGGACACGTGGTTAAACAAGCCACGCGAAGAATCAAACTCTACATGGTTCCGCCGATGTAAGGCATACCTACCACAGTTGAAGTCGTTCAAAACCGTTGCGTTGAGTTTGAGCAACCTGGATCCGCATAAGATCGCGCCTTGGGTTATTGCCGGCATTTTTCTCGTTGCTGAGGTGATTTATCCTGATCTCTCTTAAAAGTCGTACTATGTGTCTGACATAACAACGGCAGCTCTGCTTCGAGACAGCCGACCCTTTGACGCGCGATAAGGCCATGAGCACAATATTGAAGGCGAATATCATTGTTATGAAATGGCTTGATAGCGAGCCCGATTTGAAACTCATGAAAGAGAGAAACGGGTCTTTAGATATAATAGGTATCGAACGACGACTTGAAGCTTTGTATTTCGACAGCCTGGATTTGATGTTCACTATTTACAAATCCGGAAAGACGCGAGGCAGTCGTGCCAGTATGTTTGGCACCCGGCCCCTTTCCTTTGTTAATTTCTGCTGACGACAGCTTAGAAGCAGTTCTTGCGGCGGACCTGCAAGAATGGGAACGGAAATGTAACTTGTTAGATAGGCAGAATTCAACATGCGTCGAGTTAAAGAGCCGGGCCGAGGCGGAACTTAAGAAACTTGAAGACGTACTCAAGTGGATCAGACCAGGCAGCGAGGACCCCGAGCCTGCACACCAGACGATTAAGGAGCGGACGGGAGTCGACGATCCCGAATCAAATGCCGGGAGGTGGCTCCTTGAGACAGGAAAATTCAGATCATGGATAGAAAAAGTCTGTGAAAATAAAGCAGTCAAGAGCGCGTTTTGGTTGAAAGGTTCAAGTATGTATTTCTTCTAATTCCTAAGCCGATTCTATTAATTGGGTTACTGAACATATAATAGTGGGAACGGGAAAGACGACGTTGATGTAAGCCTGCAAGATTAATGTCCTTTCTATCCGCAAGCTAAGCAGAGTTTTTCAGGTGCCGAATAATCTCTCACTTCGAAGAGCTTCCTGTTAGCGGAGTCAGATTTCTACAATATTACTGCTTCGGTAGCCAAGCCGGAACGGAATCGAAAACGCCTACATATGAGATCATACTTCGCGCATTATGTCACCAGTTGGCGTGGAATATCAAGGGGGGTGTAGCGGAGCCCGCTAAAAGTCTCTATGACAACTTAGAAGTGAAGGGGAAAAGAAACGAACCACTCACCAAGAAGAGGCTTGAAAAGCTGCTCAAAAGCCTCCTCGAATATAGTCGTTCCACTGTAACTTCGACAGTATTTGTGATCGACGCTCTCGACGAATGTAAAAGTAAGGATGATAGCAAGAAGCTCCTTACATTCCTAAGAAGGCTACAGAAAGAGCTTGGATGCCTGTACTTCTTAATTTCATCTCGACCACATGTAAACGTGGGGGATCATTTCGAAGGCTCCGTACAAGTCTTCAACCCTATCCAACCCCAGACAAAAGAAGAAATGGCCAATTTCATCAAGAGCCAGATAGACTCAAAGAGAAGGGATATCGAATGGAGAAAAAGCATATTTAGTAAGTATCTGGGGCGTGGAAAAGTAGAAGCCAGTGATGCTAAACTTCAAACAGTTCGAGACGACAGTCTCTGCAAACGATTAGAATCAGCCTTAATCAAGTCTGCTGGTGGCATGTATGTATGCCTTGTTCTTTTGGGAGCTGTGGAATATTGGGCACTAACAATCGGAAAAGGTTTCGTTGGGTACAAATATGGCTTAGCATTTTTTTCCCAAGGAATAAGACGGTTATACGACGTCTTACATATGCGGAAGATCTCCTAAAGGATCTAGAGAACCCGCAAAGCTTGGGAAAACTTAAAGATGGAGAAGACGAATCCGTGGACGAGACCAAAAAGATTGAGGAAGCCTATAGACGGCTTTGGAATATCATTGACGATCAATACAAGAAACACCAAATTCGCCTCTTCCAAGTTATCATGGGCGTATTCGAACGGCTATCGACGGAACAGCTCCTCGAAGCCGTCTCTTTTGATCCAGACAATCCTGACAACTATGAGAAGCTCGAGCTTGATGAGCTTGAAGGGTTGTACTGTAACTTTCTTCGACGAAACATCCACGGCGATCTTTACTTTGAGCATATTTCAGCTAGGATATTTATTTCCGAGATGAAGACAGAGGGTTCTAATAAACTGATATTCTCTCAGAATGAGAACCACCGTACGCTAGCAGATATTGCCGTCAAGACTATAGAGCGGCCTAAACATTTCATTTGGAAGGCCGCCGAGATACCTTTGGCTGATTGGGGTAGACACATAAAGACATATCTCGAAATCGAAAAGACATTTCCGCCTGGAGTACTAGTGCCTCAGAGACTGACGAGCGGGTCATATTCGAACCACTTCGGCAACTATATTTTTCGGTATTGGATTGACCACTGTGGAGTATTTCGGCGCAATGAGCAGTTCGTACGCCGAATTTGCAAGTTCATTCAAGACGCACAATATAGTCTTGAGGCCTGGGCTCTCTACAATCCATCTCTTTGGCATTGCAAAAGCATCTTCAACGCTATGACTCTCATATCAACTTACCAAAACAAAGAAATTATGTGTATGAGTCCGCTTCTTTGTATGATAGGCCTCAACTTTTCGCCCTTCTATTATGACAACGGTCCTGGACCAGCTCTCTTGCCAGGCCTTGATGACATCACAACTCAAAACTGGCGGGGGCAGACAGCACTGCACATTGCCTGCGCGTTAGGCAATGTCTCCATCGTCGAAGACTTGCTCAAGTTCGAGCGCGCCCAACGACAGTCCTGCTATTCTCTTTTATTTAGTAATGATTGTCTGGGTAAAGTTCCTATGCATGAATCGACAAACGACAATGTCGTTAAAATCCTATTGAAGTACGAAATGCTTGAGTCGCATCAACCAGCCGCCGGTGGCTTGCGCATTAGCAAACTCCTAGACTACGAAGACGAGAGGGGCGAGACTCCACTGAAAAATATAACACGGTGGTGCAGCGATGATTACCTTGAGCAGATGTTCGTAAAGTATCACGTAGGACCTGCTCAACCACTAGATGACATTTTATGGAATGCAACGAAGTGCCGGAAAATAAAGGCGGTCCGACTTCTCATCCAGAACAAAGCAAATACCAGTGCCAAGGAGAACTCTGACATGACCTCTAATGACCCACCCTTGCACATAGCTATAACAAATCGTGACCTGGAGATGATAGACCTCCTCCTCCATTGGGGGGAGGGAATGAAGACTGTATCAGATACTTATGGGCCGGCCATTTGTACAGCGGCAGCCTCGCGAGATACAGACGTTGTCCAATATCTTCTTGACCAAGGAGCCAAGATCAATGACGTTGGGAAGGAATTTGGTACAGCTCTGGGAGTGGCAGCATTATTTGGCGATATTTCCATGGCGAAGTTTTTGCTTAGAAAGGGAGCAGATATCAACGCTAAAGGGGGGGAGTATGAAACGCCTTTAGGAGTAGCTGGGGCATTTGCGAAGAAAGGGATGGTGAAGTTTCTTATTGATAATGGTGCACTCATAGGACTATTGAGCGAAGAACACAAGCGTAAGGTCGAGATGGCGATGTAACCTTAGCGCTTAGGTAGCTGTAGGTAGACACTTAAGCGCGGATTGGTGGGGCAAATTAGGTGCGGTTGTGAACAACATAACCGTATTTTGTATCATAGCCGTTGATATTAATCCGTCCCAAGAACACAATGTACATATGGAGACTTGGGTGCATGTGTATTATCGCTTGCACCTAATGTAAGAAGACGCGAAAACTACGCGTTAAATACCTATGTACGCGGTGATTATCCCGGAAATTGCGGGGTACGCGTTTTGATATGTAGGAAATTCGACGGAGAATTCAGGCTCTTCCATGCCGTTGTACGCATCACTTTTATGTAATATCGAAGATAAGCCACGACCTACCAATTTCCGATAGACCCCGGGTTATTGTAGATCTGGGATGTAGATACATGGATTTGTCCCTACTGTATTAAGATTTATTAACGCTATAGCTAATGTATTTAGAACCAAGTCGCCATCTGAATGCGTTGTTTCCTTGCGAAGGATCTAGTACATCGCTACCTTGCATCCGTTTGCACTCTTGCAAGTCAACTTCAACTCTCCTTTCCAATCTCGACTATCCCTACTCTCCAGCTTGGCGAATGATTGGGCGAGCCGAGCGAGAACATATGCTGCTTCGATTGTGGCCTTTTGCTGCCCCAGACATGCACGGTTTCCACCGCCGAATCCCATGAATTCCCATTGCTCGGGTTTGATCGAATCCCAGCGCTCGGGTCTAAACTCCTCGATATCGTCTCCAAATACTGAGCGGTTGCGGTGGAGTGCGTAGTATGACATTACCACCATCGACCCTTTCTCAACGTATATAGGATGGTCATGGTTGAGCCCCCCTCCGACCGGGAGAAATGTATCCCTTAAGGCGAGCCTGCCTAGTAGAGGGAAGATCGGATGAAGGCGCAAAGCTGGGAAGAAGGTCAGAAGAAGTATTACGATGATGAGGAACACCAACTCTCATGCAAGATGTTCATAATCAGACCTGAACCCATCAATGCCTCGGCCGAGAAACCATCTTCTGATATGGCGACAACCTCAGCACGGAGCTGATCCCAATAGCTTGCATGACGAGCTAGCAGGAAAAGCGCATTGGTAAGCAGCTCGGACGTGGTATCCTGCGCCGCCATCATGGCCTGGATCACTTGGCTGCGAATGAAGTCTGGGTCATGAGTCTGCTCTGAAAGTTGTCCAATCAGGCTCTTGGTCCGCCGGCCACCATTTTCTTCAAGTGACCGGTTGATGTAATAATCCAGGAACTTATGCGCCGTGGCACACTTTTTTATGTATTTCTTCTGTGGTAGGAGGCTCCAAGCTCGCCCGAGCACGACTCGAAACATACTGTAGATCAGGGCCGAATGGAAAGACTTCACAAATTCATCCGCTGTGAGGGGGGCCTCGGACTGTTGCTCCGACGGGTGAACGCCTAGAACAAAATGCAAGGCGGAATTGAGGAACTGTACACTATGCTTAGGATGTGAGGATATCACCATGTTTTTGGTAGCTTACCATAACATAGAGTAGAGGCTGCAGATCGACAGTTGGCCCATCCTTCGGAAGCCGCTTGAGGAGAGTGTCGACTTCGCCTTGGACGGTGCTTAGGTCGCGAATATTATTCATATCGAACGAAGGCTTTAGTAGCTTCCGAGCATGTTTCCAAGTGTCACCGTCAGTGGAGGGTGAAGTAAGGAGGCGCTTTGTTGGGTGGCTTGGAAGGTGAGCGTTACACAACCTGCAGCAAATTGTACGACCTGAGTCACGACCTTACAGCTTCGCAAAGTGGTGGAACAAGTCGTTGTCTGAGACTAAATCTCCCATTCATCTTTCTATCATTGTGATTTACAGACTTTCGTGTTTTGCTCTGCTCGGCCTTAGTAAGGGGGGAATCAGTACGCCCCCACTTAAGGAACAGTTTGGAAACATGAGTGCCTGCAGTGTTCAAATTCATGAGTTAATGATTATGAAGGCATCATTTATTGCCTCACATGATAACTGTTTACTAACGTACTTTATGGTGTATAGTAGTATAAATAGGTATCAGGGCTTCCCAACCTGAGATCTTATAAATAATCTCATAATAGATAACTAAGCTACCTACTTACTCAATCCTGACTACTAGATCTACATAGCACATATTAAAGAAAAAAAAGCATTTTCTAAAGCGAAAATGACAACGTATGAAAATGGCGTTGATCTAGCTTCCTCCTATCGGGAGAAGCTGAAGCATATCCAAGATTTGACACCCATCGACGAGCCACTCATCTCATGGGACGGCCATCGTGGAAGATCACCACGCGAGTACTTGAAACCACCAGTTACACCATATGGCCGAGAAACTGCAGAATGGCACAATGCGCTTTCGGGTAGACTAGAAGTGACACACTTCCGAGCCACTCCACAAGTCACCCCTATTCGCCCGGACGCGCCTACTATGGTCCTGATCTTCTATCCCCGCCCAGACCAAACTGATGCAAGACCTATACATCAGAGCGCCTCATACCTGAAGAGAATCGAACGCATAGCCCAGATAGGAGAGCAGACGATTCTCTATGTGCCACCCGAGCTCACAGAAACAATCCGCGACATGCGACCAGACCCCCATTGGTGGATAGTCGACTCCTACGCCACTGTTTGGGATATCCCGACTAACGACTACCAGCGCGACAACTTCGAAAACAAACAGCCGAGACTTTTCCGGGAGTTTGACGGATATACGGATGCCGATGGTGAGCTGAGGCCCGTTGACAGATACAACCGCGCCCATCACAGCGCCGTGTGTAATGCGAAGGCATTCATCATGTACGACGCAGTCATGCGCAACCCCTTCGGTTCTGACCGGTGGATGTACGTAGACGCGGGATTCCTCTTCGACGACGGCCCCAAAGACTCCGATGGAATGATTTGGGGCGACCTCATCAAGAGCGGCCTCGATTCGGCAAAGATCGATCGTGCCATCAGTGTCTCACGCGACACAGGGGTGGTTATGGGCGAGTATTCGCAGCGAGATGGCTGTCCGGATATCAACGACGAATGCTGGAGCAATCCTAAACGGGCCTGGCGTTGTCGCCAGTTCATCGCTAACGTGTATGTAGGCAGTTCATTGGGGATGCTGAACTACAGCGCGCGCTTTATGCAGACTGTAGATGATATGGACGCGAACGGCCTCTACACCGGACGGGAGGAATTCGTCGTGGCCTTTGTCGCCCTTCGATACCCCAACGCCGTTTTCTCCATCCCGTGGTTCCCGCTGCCGCGCCGGCTTGATTACCGTTGGCAGTTCCCCGGGAAGCTGGTATTCTCTCGCGTTGGTGGGCCCGAGTCGGTACCCCCTATTGTGGACCCAATCGCTAAATTGTACGTGCGCGACTATGTACCGAGCCGACAGAGCCTGCCTGCGGGAGGGATCTATGTTACATCTCCAGAAGATCACCATGAATGGGAAGTTCGTCATGGGCTGACGATACCTAAGAAGTAAATAGGTAATTAATATCTTTGTGGGTAAAAACTCATTGTATTATGTAGAGAAAGACTTGTAAAGGAAAAATGGATACATACATGAGAGAGAAGGTGAAGTCTTGTTGTTGTTCTTGAAAGGATAGATCATACTAGAAGTTACTAGGTTAGTACATTTACACCTGAAAGGTACCAGATAGATTGTAGAACTTAGATTACCCAATTGTTGAAAATCTTGATATATTGTAAATGATCTCAATTCTAGTTGAAGTTCAATTTTAATTTTAATAAAGTAAAGAGTTATGTGAGATAGCTTACCTATTCTATGGGCTGCATGGGATGTCGTTTTCAAATCCCCAAATCTCCAGTCTCGGAGACTTGCTACGGTCTATAAGCAAGTAGCTCTCTTGCAAAAGCCGACGCGAGAAGTCCTTCTTTATGAATACTGGATTGCGATAATTCACACCGATTGATTAACCTAACCTCATCAATCAAGAACCTCGTCTGTCCTGGAGTTATGAGCAACGTTTTAACCGGTGCTCCCTTGCCAGCAAGACTATCGTGCGACGGCTGTAGCGATTTCAAGAGAGCCCGCAATCCACTTTGGACATGTTGGTCTTTCGCCTGGTCTAGCATATGCAGTCCTTCAATTACAACTATCAATGGCCGGACACCTAGTTCCAGGAGATCCCGGATGAGATTTATAGCGTCGTCAATAGATTCGCAGCTGCCGTCTAGCTTTCTGAAGCGTTCAATGCTAAAATCTGTAGAACTTTGGAATTCCGGTGGCAGATTCTGTGGGAACTGCTGGATTAATGATAGCATCATTTGGTTGAGAATAGCGCAGTCTATCTTTTGGCTCTTTGAATAGTGTCCGTGGTTGTGTGACCAAGCTGCCACTGGTATATTGGCTTTCCGGGCCAGGGCCAAGATTCCTCTTCCCGTGGAGGGTTGGTTGATGGGATCGACTTCCTCTTGAATCCAGAGAAGTTCTGAGCTTGGGCTACTCCACCATGATTGTAAGCGAATAAGGACTTCACTACTCATATGTATATCCACGAACAAGACGTGAGAATCTGCTAGTGGCTGTATCTGGGAATGAGTGGAATTTATGTTAGATATCAAAGACTGTAATTCTGATGCATTGTAGTGCTGTTTCTTGCTTGTGTCGGATATCGTGGTTTGCTCAGTGTTCTGCGACGAGGTACCAAGTTGCTGTCCCTCAGTTTTGACGTCTCTTACGTCTGTCGATAATACAAGGTAAGGATTAGGGGTATAGTCTACATCAGGATAAGATCAGAATTTGCTTGCGGATGGGCCTCAAATAGTGGGAAACATTTGCTGACCTTGAGTCACTGCATCCCACTCCTCTAAAAGTGCTTTCGCGCAAGATGCTGCTGCGGCGGCGGTGTACGACTGCCATTTTTTACTCTTGTGACTATCCGCATAGTCGCAAATCCCCTTGATCACAATGCAAGGAAAGTTGTCCCAAACTCCAGCAGCTTCCATTTCAAATGCGATGACTCGGTACTTTCTTGCAATTTCGTCACGATCTTCACCAGATTTCATCACCGTGTCACCAGATGCGATTGTGCCAATGTGGATTGCTAGTTGGGGGTTATCTGCAGCGAGTCGTCTGCGGTAGACTAACTTCCCATTGCATCCGAGGTCGTGACATGAGGACTCCTGTGCCTCGTCACAGATAGGGTCTGTTTTGGATTCGCATCTGTCACAAATCTTGCACTCACCATTACCAAGTTTGCGATGATGCTTGTGGCGATATGATGACTCAAACAATCTATCTTGTTCAACACCGGGATACTGGAATTCCTTGCCGAGTCTCTCTTGAAGAACTTTAAGATGCTGAGACGTATTTTTTCCTAGCTTTTCCAACTGTCGGGGAATACGCAGCTTGGCGAGCAAGGCCCGGATCTCTGCATTCGGCCGTCCGAGACTATCCTTGATAGTATTCTTCAACTCAAAATTATCAGGGTACTGTTTACCAAAATCGTGTTGGATAACTTCATCGCTGATAATAACGTCTCCGAGTAAGACCTCCTTTTGCGGGCTACCAGGTACACCACCGCAAATACCAACGACGAGAACAACTTTGACACCAATAAAACTGGATCGTAGACTTGCGGCCCCACTAGACGCGATGCTCTTCCCCATCCCTGGCATATGTGCAAGGACTACATTGTGGGTACCGATCCGACCGGTGGTGTAGGCATTCGTGTCTCCGGGCTGCTTGCCGAAGCCTTTATATTCCTCATCAAGTATGGCGTCAACGGCTTGAGCTTCAAGAGTTAGAGCGCAGATAATTCCTATTTCAAAATCGCTACGATTCCGGGGCCGCATAGAGATAGCTGCTTATGAGAAGGATAAGACTAAGTGTCTCTCTTGATCCAATGCATTCAAGTTAGTACGTTAGGTATGTAGGTACATGAACGTGTACTTCAATGACCTCGGGACTTGGGAGAAGTGGAAAGATGCCCGCAGCTTCTAAACACCCAACCCCACTATCGAGTGTTAACTACATGTAGGTGGAACTACTTAGCCTCACCTTAACATTTATCTCCAGCCACAACAGCCACAACCCGTTGAAGCTTCCTAATCACAAGAAGTTGATTGGTCTAAACAGTAGCCTGAACGCGGCCTAGAGCGGCTTGCAGCGGGCTTTGTTTGAGTTTCGACCAATGAGTGGCGAGCGTAACCTCGGTAGGTCGGTCAAAATCTTTCGCATCTGCACAATAAGTTTGCGCATGTACCAATTTGATGTCATAACCTTCGTTAGATTTAGGGACCTAGAACTCTCCATTGATAGCTCCCCTTTTAGCCCATATCAAATATTCTTCATACCTATGGCGTCTAGAACCCGGTGACGACCTTTACCTATCACCTAATAAGCGTTCGTCTCCCAAATTGGACGATTGAGGTATAAAGAAGCTTTGACATGTCCGCCTCGGTACCGCTTCGTGCTTTCGCACGGCGGGGTACCACATCAATTGGGTCAAAAGTCCCCAAGAGAATATGTAGAGCCTCTTATTCCTCCTCGCTCACCATCCGTCAATTAAGATGTATTATGACAACGCTCCCAATTTCTCGAACGGCTACCCGCGCCTTCAGCACTACCTGCCCAAGACACCTCGCCAGTACCGACGAGAGTTTCGATCCTAAAACCGTCGAGCGGGAGAGCGATGAGGTAGATGTCTGTATCGTTGGTGGAGGTCCCGCTGGATTAAGTGCCGCAATACGTCTGAAGCAACTCGCGAACGAGGCAGGCAACGAGGACTTCAGAGTCCTGTTGTTAGAAAAGGCGGGCGAAATTGGTGCACACATATTGTCCGGGGCGGTTATAAACCCGGTTGCGGTCAAGGAATTGTTTCCCGATTGGCTCGATGAGGCGAACGAGAACCGATTCGAACACGCGACGCCGGCGACGGGGGACAAGATGAGGTTTCTAACAAAGGGCAGTGCGATACCATTACCGGCCCCGCCGCAGATGCACAATGACGGCAATTATATCGTCAGTTTAAATCAATTCACAAAATGGCTGGGTGAGCGCGCGGAAGAACTTGGCGTTGAGGTTTATCCTGGGTTCGCTGCGTCGGAAGTGCTTTACAAGCCCGACGGTTCGGTTCTAGGTGTTGCGACAAATGACCTGGGCATAGGACGAGATGGGAAGCCAAAGGATAACTTTGAACGGGGTATGGAGTTCCACGCACGAGTTACTTTCTTTGCCGAGGGATGTCACGGAAGCTTGACTAAGCAAGTTATCAAAGAATTTGACTTGAGAAGGGACAGCCAACACCAGACATACGGCTTGGGCGTAAAGGAAGTCTGGGAAGTCCAACCAGAAAAGTTCCGCAAGGGCGAGGTCGTTCATTCGATGGGTTATCCCTTACCACTTGATACGTATGGTGGTGGCTGGATGTATCATTTTGGAGATAACCTTGTGAGCATTGGGCTTGTGGTAGCCTTGGATTATCGGAATCCGTGGCTATCCCCATATGGCGAGTTCCAGAAGATGAAGCAACATCCGCTGTATAGGTCCGTCCTAGAAGATGGCAAGTGCATCTCCTACGGCGCGAGGGCCCTTAGTGAAGGTGGCTTTCAGTCCATCCCCAAAGTCGCTTTTCCTGGAGGCGCTTTAATTGGCGACTCTGCTGGCTTCGTCAATGTTCCACAAGTCAAAGGCACTCATAATGCTATGAGGACTGGCATGCTGGCTGCGGAGGCGGCTTGGAGCGCATTAGCTGAAGGAAGTGAAGAGTCGTCTGTCTTCTTATATAACTACGAAGATTCCCTTCGGAAATCGAGTGTATGGAAGGAGCTAAAGGAAGTTCGTAACATGCGACCCTCATTTCAAACCTCCCTAGGGGCTTTGGGAGGTGTTTTATACTCTGGCTTGGAAGCGTTCGTTCTTAAGGGTCGCGTTCCTTGGACCTTGAAGCATAGGCATACTGATTATGGCGCCACTGGACATGCCGACAAGTACCCAAAGATCGAATATCCTAAGCCGGATGGAGAGATCACCTTTGACATTCTGACGAGTGTCTCCCGGACGGGGACAAACCACGAGGAAGACCAGCCGGTCCACCTACAGGTCAAGGACTGGGACGCTCATACCCAGGAGACGTGGCCTGATTACAAGGGCTTGGAGAACCGATTCTGTCCTGCTGGCGTGTATGAATATGTTGAGGATGACTCGAAGCCTCTTGGAGTGAGATTTCAGATCAACTCCCAAAAGTGAGCACCCTCCGATTACCTCGTTGACTGTCTACCGAGATAGTTTTATACTGACTTCAAACATAGCTGCATCCACTGCAAGACATGCGATATTAAAGCGCCTCATCAGGACATCAACTGGTCCGTCCCTCAAGGTGGCGAAGGACCAAAATACTACATGACGTGAGAGAATAAAGAGTAACACAGTGTGAAGTAACTGGGTTAAAACATCTCTGGAGTTTTGGGCAGGCTTGGCCTGAATTCTGGATGAGTCAGGTTTGCATTCAACGGATTAAGGCAATATGCTCGAATTCAACTTCCCGGTGTATCAACATTGCTTCCCTAACGGCGGACTGGCGACTGGAGATCAAAAGACGGGATGACTCGTTGTGTAAAGCTCACTTGGACATGTTTAACTGTATATATGAGAAACGTAGCATCCGAGAAAAGAGTTCTGGAAAGAATGTTGCTGCTAGGCTAGCTGAAAATACAGCAAAAAGTTAAGAATTCCTGGTTTTGGGTGCTACCTACCGCATGTGACCTCTGTACGACCGACACTTGAGCACATTCTACAGCATCATATATCCGAGGATAAAATGCAATTCAAACACCTTTGAAGATCAAGCCAGTATATTATACGATAAGTATGCAATGCTATTTTGCTAATATTAACGAATAATCGGCTCCTAGACCCCTAAAAGCCCTGCTGCCTGTGCCATTTCTCCTGCCACCCAGGGAACCAGGGGCTATCATTTAGGGTCTTGACCTCCCAGTCCTTCTCAACGACCCCTTTTTCAATCTGCTCCTTTTCGAACTCCTCCAAAGCGGGGATCACGACGTGTTCGGTGTGCCAAGTGTTCTTGTATTTCATGATACTTTCCTTACCCTCTTTCAATACCTTCAGCACGAGACTCGGCACGTAAGGCTCATCGCGTAGTTCCTCCAGTGGTGTGAACAGCGCCTTGAAGTTGAACACTACCGCGCCTGAGAGCGGCAGTCGCCGTAGAGTCTGCCAGTCTACACGTAGGTGGATGCGAGACCGTGTTAGGGAAGCGTCTTGGGTGTCCCGATAGCTCTCGTGTGGATCCCCCGGTGGCATGTACAGCGGTTGATCTACCTCTAGGCCCCAGGAGCCGCGCTGGATGGGCTTGCTAGTGGGCATTTTGGAGAAGAATCTTTGGTGGAGTTAGCAACAAGACCAAAAAAGGAAAGCATGAAAGGCATCGGAAGGGAGAAGCGAGTATTGCTTACCGGTCCATGCTAAACTGCATCTTCTCCTTATAATCCGGGATCGGCTGATGGATCTCATGGAGCTTCATATTGATTTTAGTCCCGACGTTCCAGCCCAGCGCTGAGCATATCATGCCAGAGCGGAAGACGTAGTACCCAGTCTCCGGGTCTCGAAGGACCATGCCGAAGTCCTCCGGCACGTTATCTAGCAAAATAAGCAAGGGGTGTTTCTCTTTGATGATAGAAACTGTGCCAAGAATCTTGTTCTCCAGCCGCGACTTGTCCGGCGACAATACGAAGTACTGCGGATACCGCGCGCATAAGAACTGCAGCACCATCTCCATCAGCTCCTTGCACGCGAGCTCCGAGCCCGGCAGCCACTGCAGTACGGACTCGCCGTGTTTCGCGTAGAGCTCCTTGCGCTGTGCTATTCGGGTCCTGTATGTTGATTCCAGCTCTAACCACCAGTCGGTCTCGAGTTTAGTTAAGGCTATTGCTTATTATTAACTCTGAAGTCCCCGGTTTCCAACTTCGTGAGAAAAGAGAAAGGAGATGGTATAGTGCAAATCTACGTACACATTGTCTGGTGGTATGCCCATCTAAACGGCCGGTAGGGCCGCGGCAAGGCCCGGTCAATGTCAAATTCTAAGTAAGGTTGGGGCATCGGGACATCGGAGAGAGTCGAGTAATCCGGAAAATCTCCCAGCGCCTTGATTTCTCGCACCGAGAAACCGCTGTAGCAGTATTTGGAGTCATCAGCGGTCCGATAGTCCTCCTCGAACCCTAGAAGCGAGCGTCTAAACTTATTCTCATCGAATGAGAGGTCGCCCATCGCTTGCCTTTGAGCAGGGGTCATATTTTCCATCACGATTTTAAGTTGCCCCCTCTGAGAAGGGGGGAATGTGGCGCGGAGGTCTGACGTTGATGATGCAAGTGGCTTGGAGGGCGTTTGCTTCTCCAACGATGGTGTACTTGGGCGGGACGCATTGCGCCCTCCAAGCCCCAACCTCCTGAGCACTACATCCTTCTGGGACCTACTCAAGGCAAGAAAAGTGATTAGAGATAGGACGATACCAGATGCCAGCCAAATGGCCGTAGGTAGCAGCATTATGGAATTGATTGGATATAGGTATGAGAGTTATATATAGGAGGGGAAGGGTATATGGTATCAGAATTCAGCCAACTCTATCATCTATCGCAGGATGCCCCTTTATTAGTATCGTCGTGTATCGGGAGGAGGTCAATGGTACGACGGCATAATATGTATGCGGACCCGATAGCGGCCTCCGCATCTCGGAAGATGAACTAATAGATGATAAGCTATGCCGGATCATCTGCAGAGTAATTGGTATCTATAACCCTAGCTGGCGCCTCAGTAGATATTAGTGAGGGCGTGTTGGAGATAGAGCTCCCAGTGCGCTAGCGCCGGATGATAACACCAATGCCGTGAGTGGTCGCTGATAATACTAGCGTATAGTATACCCATTACCATGCATCCAAGATAACTAGGCGCCCTTATGGTACCACAATTCTACCAAACACGGTTCACCCCGCAATGATCCCATGTGCTATCATAGGTCTTGTCTCAGAGTAATATTGGCAGATCTTGGTGTAACAGAGAATCATCCTGGGAGCTATTATTCACAACATCTCGATTTGTGACTAACGGCGATCAACAAGACGAACAGGTCCGGGTCCATTTTAATGATGCTCAAATGTCCCTAGTCAACGTGGCCTGTATCAAGAGGCAATCATATAAAATCGTATCTCTTCCCTCCTTTTGGATTTATAAGTAAGGGCTGCAGAACTAAGACAAGAGTTCGTACATTGTAACACATTCATAGTGATTATAATGATAGACATGCCATGTCTTAGAATAGTCCTTACAGCTACCTAGACGTCGTAGATTTAGTTGATTGGTACTATACTGCTCTTTGACATACCTGGAGCTTTCTCTTACTTCTTTTGATGTACCCTTCACTTTGAATGGGGTACAATATGAATGAGCCCAGTTACACAGTCTCCCCGCAACTCACTTAGTTCGGCATCCTGGTGACTTGAAACATCGCTAGTAATGAGATAGTCCAGCCTGTTTTCTTCATGTGTACTTACTCCTTATATGTAAATATTGATTTTCACTTATTGATATTACCAACAGAATAGCTACACTAACCTTATGCATCGGGAAACGCTCGGAATTTACCCCAGGTGATTATCAGCGTGAACCTCCGAGAAGTCACCGTTATTGGCGGGCTGCATGCGGGTAGTTTAAGGCCTGCCAAGGCCCTAGTATGCGGTTCTGTCACTTGAAATAGCGCTATCGCAATGCGAAGTAGGAGATGCATTGACCGGGAGTAGTTGATATTCCCTATAAGGAAATATGGTTGAAGCAGCTATACGCGTCAGAGAAGGAAGTCGAAGAACTTGTAGACTAGAGTTGAAGTAGAGTACCTACACAGGCGTCGACTCGTTCGCTTTATTTTAGCTCTGAAGCCACACATATATGCACATCTTGTATAAGTGAGAGAGCGATTTCTCTGGGCTCAGATCGCTATGCAAGACACGGTCGATACTGTTCGAATCATCACATCGATACATTTTCCAATGCTTTCTCTGACATCCATTAGCTCTTGAACATAATAACTTACTCAGATTTAACAGTTGGAAGATCTATGGAACTCAGACAAAACAAGCCTTGATTAAAAAAAAAAAAAAAACCTGTCGGGCACAATACGTTTGTTTCATCTACTTCCTGGAAATTTCGGTTCGGAAAGGAAGCGCATAAAAGAAGAATTTTGAGCTTATCATATTCGCGTGCGTGGTCGCCTTCTCGACATTTATTTATTATACCATCGAATAGGTTCGGGAAAATAAAAATGTTGGCTTGACCTAGACTTAAACCTGCTACACTCCGGGTAGGAAAAAATAATCTTCGAACCACTTTCAATCTCAATTTCAACTTCGCCACTTGGATTTCCCGTAGGCACTAGGACAAGGTAGGTTTTTATTGTTTATGAACCTCACCACGGGTCCCACATCATTGGATACTATGGTAATTGCCCTAAGGAGACCGCGTGGCATATGTTGGACGTGACGTTGCTAAGGTAGACTTAGTTCCTGTAGGCAGTGCTTCTAGACCTGAATAATCGCGCGTCGTTACTAGGGAATCGAAAGTAAGGGAACCTGTATATAGGTAATCAATGGTCACGACGCCAATGGGATGGTTCTCGTCCCAATGCTGGCATAGGTATAGTCATGCCCACTATCACGACGCGAACCTTTCAAGACAGGGTAATGATAATGTTGTTGCGCGAGAGGACCTTAGTCCATCCATGAAGAATTGGGGTATACCTTTAATAAACTACTAGGACCTTGGTGGTTAAAATAAACCAAGCCTTGAAATCTTAATCCGTCTACCTGAGATGCGCTGCTAGCATTCCAGATTCTCCTCGCTCGTATCTCCGATAGATCGCTTTGCTAACAATAAATACGGATTTAAAAGACTATAACGGATTAATGCATAGAATCTAATGTCATTGTATTACGGTATTATTTAAATGTTGATTAAACGTGTTTTTATGGCTTTCATATTGACAAGAACTGCTTCAATGTTAGGGGTAAAAGTGGGGACATACCAGATCACCCCCTATATAAGGGGCGCTCCCCGCTCTTAAGGCTAAGAAGGGGATCAGGATTGACAGTCTACAGCATCTAAAAACTAGTTGAGGGTAGTAACGATATACAGTAGGTATGAAAATACTATTCACTATTATTTACTCCGCACATGTTTCACCTCCTAGGGGTACCTGCCCCTTTCTAACACTCTAAATGAGAAACACTATCTCACAGCTTTGGACTCTACCAGAGGTAGGCTGACCTGTTTTATCCAAATACAAATATCACCGATAACTGTAATGAGCTCTATAAAATGAGACTTTTCAAGTTTGTCAAATAAGGTAGATGGGTACCTAGATAGTTTCTTGTGCTGCGTCGCGGTTGAACTGACCTAGTACGTGCCTATAAAGCCAATTAGGTAATTGGATCTATAAGCATTCCGTATTAAAGCCCAATTTTTTCAAACTTGACCTGATATAGGGGACCCGGCAGGGGTACCGATCCTATTATGCTCTTATGATTGGTTCTCCAAAGTCTTAATCCTAATTTGGTATTAAAAGGATTCAGGGTCCTCCTGACGCAATCCTTACTTCGCTCTTAATCTACAAATGTGACGATAGAGTCACGTTTCAATCAAGGGTCCTATTATGAGATTGTTCTAGACTTATTCGTCTCACCCTAGTAAATAGCAAATTCGACCTTAATTGGTGGATGCGTAAAGCACTATCGAACTATGCCGAGTGTGCTATCAACCTCTCCGATGGATGTCTACCTCAACTATCGGATTTGATTGATAATTACTGAAATTAAATACGAGAGCTTATGCCGAGATGTCATCATCAAGCAGTCTAGGTATGCATTCGCGGTACTCTCCTTCATGGCGGGTAGGTCGGCCGGGTAATCATGCCGGCTAATCCGTAATAGATTTCCGCTCATGCTCGCAATAACCTCTTTCTGTCATGTGCTGAGATTCCTATCTTCTTCTTATAGAGCCGCGCCGTAGATAGAAGAAGGTCACCTTAGCCAATTATCTATTTGTCTAACCTGCCTATCTAAGGTAATCTCGTGAGCCTCTTTCTCAGCGTGTGGGGACCAGTCAACAAAATACCCCTGTCCACCCTTCTGTGACCCAGTCAGCTTATCTTGCCGTCTACCAAACAAATAAGGCCATATGTAGAAGGAAAGGACCGAAAGGGATGACATATGCATTTCGTAGATGCTGGCTTACAGTTCGTGCGACATGCCTATGACTATAATATGTATCCGCACAGATCTAAGGTGAATGGTACTCATTTGTTCTGATCCCAGATATATTCATCGTTTCCTAGAACAGATATCCAGGAGCCAACTTCTCCGACGGCAAAAATGTTTCAACTCTTAGCCCTCGCTTTCAGCGCCGCCGCTGTTGTTACGGCTAGCTCTCCCGGAGATCCCGATTTTTACAACACCGTTGCCGATATCTTTTCAGGACCCGATTGCGGTAACGACACTTTTGTTTGGGCGGATCCAATTTTTGGACGCGGAGGAAATTGCCAGCCTCTAGACAGGCATGACAATACCCCTGACATCCTTAGCTACAGACCGACTACCATATATCCTGACTGCATTGGTGCGTGGTGAGATTTTTCGTGTTTGATGACGTGTTTTTAGTTAAATGACATAGCTAATACTGGTGGCATGAAGTCAATCTATACACGGACTCCGAATGTCAAAGCATCCCATACTTGGCAGAGGTTGATCAATGTGTTCAAGCGGGCATACCATTCATCAGCGCATTCGTACAATGTCCATTCTCAGACAATCTATGAGAAAAATTGCTTGAAGGGTTATTGGGGCTCAACTTCTTTGGTGTGGTAGTATATGAAAGATAGAGGTGGGATACGCGTATTGTGGTACACAAAGGATGAGATGATTAATCTATTGAAGAGTAGGTAGATGTGAAAACTCCGAAGGATACATAAAGACATTTAGGAAATAGGAGCAACCTTGGGGAAGTAAATCCTAAGTTATAAGATGATGACGAGTTAGTCGAATTACACGGATTGCGTTTAATAATGTTTAATTGAACATTCCTAGACACACGCTCGCCCCGACCCTGGCTCAAACTTATCCCCATATTAAGTCAATAGACGCCATTTATATTAAGAGACTCGGCTCAACAGAAACAAATTCCATGTTATCCTAGTATAATGTGTTTAATACGCGTTTGGTTGACATTTTCTCGCCAGAAGATAGCGTATTGTGGTTGAATATTGCATGAAACATAATCCTGTCTTATCGTGCTTCTTAGGTACTGATACAAATTACCATTTGCCTGAAAACATCCATATTTTCTCCCTCATAGGTTTCTCTATAATATAATCTTTTAAATCCACTTTTGGTGTCTTATAAGGCCTCAGCGACTGTCGAATTTGCAAGGATTTATCTACAATGTGTGCCACGAGGAGAAGAACCTTATCGTCCCATTGTCGTGCGTAGATGTATAGTGAGAAGCTAAGAAATGATTAGCATCTTTTATAATTAGTACATCATAATAAGTCTTACGGTATACCAGGGGCAACGGTAACGAGATTGTCTGCCTTATCGTGTTCTATTTGGGTGTTCTCCGGATATACCCCCATAGGAACGCTGATGACTGGATTCTTTCCCATGGCCGCAAATCTCTGGAAGTTTAGCGAACCTATGGGAGAGATTAATACATCACACCCTAAATTATTTAGGGCTCCCTCTATACCTCCATCGCTTCCATAATATTTCTCTTTCTCTAACATTGATACGTAGTCTGGGTCCTGTGTACTTGTTTCGGAGGCTGACTGCATGATGGCAGTGTTCCTCTCTGGGTATTGCTCTTGGGAATCTTTCTTTATCGCTTTTATGAGATCGTTCAAGGTTTCCAGCCGGTTTGGATTCGCTTTGAGAGAATGGAGGTAGGATTCCACGCTGACCTTGAAATCTGTTTCAATAACCAATGCTTTCAGTCTGCCTGGAAGGTCTATGTATTCTTCCAGTCCAGGCAACCGAGCTTCATACACGATGTCTGCCCCCGACGATTCTATTACCTCCAACACACGGTCCAAGGCTTCCATTCTGTAGGCATTCACTGGTTGTTCAGGATCGAAGATCACACCCACTTTAATTCCTTGAAGGGGTGCATCTTCTAGGGTAGGAAGACCGAGAAACTTCTTTTCTGGTCCTATGGCGTTCATAATTAAGGCGATGTCATTAACTGTCTTGGCCATGGGACCGACGACGTCTAAGTTGTGTGAGACAGGGACTAGACCTTGCGATGCGCCCGAGTGTCTGGTGGGCTTGAAACCTACAACACCAGCTTTCTCAGCGGGGCTGACGAGACTTGAAATAGTCTAATTCATGTGATCAGTAGCTAGAAGGAATAATTTGTACGTAAATAGGGAATTAAGAATCATGTAGTACGAACCTCTGTTCCGAAGGCTGCGGTGACTAACCCAAGCCCAACGCTGATAGCTGAGCCAGTACTGCTCCCAGATGGTTTTTGGCCGGGCCAAAAGATCCCTGTTGCTTGACCACCTCGGGCACTCCAGCTTGTGGTAGCATTTGTATGTCTGAAGCCTGAGAATTCTGACAAATTGGATTTTCCAAGTATTATGGCACCAGCTTTCCGCAATTCGTCGACAAAGACGGCTTCCGACTGGGACTTCGAGCCAAGGAGTACAGTGGAGCCGCTGGTAGTCTCAGTTGCATCGAACGTGACAATGTTATCCTTCAATAAAACAGGTATGCCATGTAGAACACTTCCAAGTTGATAATTAGTACGCTCAATCTATTAAACAGAGATGTGAAAATAAAAAAAAACTTGCCTTCTTCTCCCTTTCTTCTTTCTCTCCAAATCCAGAGCCTCGGCAACGTCTTCAGCATCAGGGCTCAGCTCAATGACCGCATGAAAATGATCATTAACCTCCCAAATTCTATCTCGGTAGGCTCGCACTAATTGCATAGAGGTAAACGTAGCTTTGTCGAGACCTTCCGCAATCTCTTCAATTGTCGCATTAAGTAGCGTAGGACTCGAAGTACTGTACAAACGACTTTTGTCAATATTCTAGGGTAAGTAATCTGAACGAGAGAATCAAGACTTACTTCGAAGTATGTGAGCTTGAGGTAGCACGAAAGCCTTGCCAGAGCCTTGGCCAATAAAAATACATGGCTGTGAAGGGGAAAAGGAGAGTATATAAAAAAGCCATGTGTCGCAAGTTTAAAAAATATCGTACGAGATCAGTGGCAATGTGAGAATGGATTCACTCGGGGAAGATGTCTGGAAGCAAGTACTACCAAAACACCAAGTGCCCCCTCTTTTATAAGGCTTCTCATATATGACGTGTCACCACTCAGTACTCTTCTGTTAGGTCACTAGATATATTTAGGCATCAAGAGTTTCATGTTACATCTATTTGCCATGTACGCCTGACTTTCCCCCCAAGGACTGACTAATAGAAAGGAGTGATACACGACATAAGGCTGTGTTCACCTAAGCTGGCCCTCGACAAGTCTATTGTATAGGTCTTCACAAATCTTGGGCTGCACTTCACCCCCTGAGAGATCAGTTTGTATCTTCAGAGCTGCTTTGTAGAGCCTCTCTCGCTTCTCGACATCTGCCTTACCTACTAATGAAGCCATCGACAATGAAAGCATGTATTTCACACGCGCTAACTCGCACGGTGCGGACTCTCTCAGCTCATGAATATCATGACTGTGTTGTAAGTGAGTTCTGTGCGTTATCAGCTTGCAATTTTATTGATAATTTGAAGGCATGAAATCGTTACAAGCACTTTTTACTTACCTAGCTACAACAAGGTCTCCCTTTTGATAGTATATGCAACCGATCTTGTAGAGGCAGGCAGCATGGAGTAGAGCTTGATAATGATTCCCCTTTTCAATTGCTTGGATACAGGCCTCAAATCCTTTGATTGCAAGGCCAAGGTTTCCCTGAGCACGAAGTAAGAGAGATCGATGGTAATTAATACTGGTTGAAAATCGAGCGTCAGGCCTATTTCTACAGTGGCTGGGGAGGAAAAATGGAAAGAAACTTACTGAATTCCCATGAGCCAGTCGTCATTAAGCGTGTCGGCTTCATCTAACAATGCTTTCGCATCAGAGAATTTGCCAAGCACTGTCAGTGTTCTTCCACGATTCAGCTTGTTAATCTTCAACGCATGCTTTGGTGCGGATGCCTCATCCGGGAACAGGGAGGCACACTCTTCATGTGTTTCAAGAGCCTTCTTGGGATCTCCCATACTCATATATATGTTCCCCAGATTATTTGCAGCACTCCAGACATCAGTCTTGATTTTTTCTCGAATTTGCCTGCACTCTTCCATAAACTTCAAAGCCTTGACAAAGTTTCCCCGCTGAGCCCAGAGCCGTGAGGCGCAGTTACATAGCTGTGCGTAGTGTTTTGGCTCACGCTCTGCAAAACCAGTTCTTTTGGCCGCTTCCATAGCCACGGTGGTTGTATACTCCAAGTCATTTGTTAGATGAACTTCGACGCAGTACCATGATGCGTTTCGCATTAAGACACAGAAGTCATCTGATGGGATCAGGTAACTTCTCCCACGGGACCCTGCTAAATTGTCTCGGAGAGCAAATACGTGATGAATGTGCTGGGCACATTGAGCGAGCCTAGGCCCATACCTCTCGTCGCTTTGCTTTGGGAACGCAGCGCAGAGGATATATGTTGCCAAATCGTAATATTTCTGAAGATCCTTGTCATTAGAATGGTACCTACATTCTGACTGGACCAGACAGTGAATAGAAAATTGGTCGGTATCAGGAGTCCGGTTTATCAGGGACAGATCTAAAAGCTCTTGGATATATTCAGATACACTGTGTAAAAATGTTAGTTCGTATCGTACATTTATTGTATGACGTGGCCACCTTGAAACTTACTTAAATTCGTCCCGCAGAAAATCTAATGATTCCGGTAGGTCATCTGGGCTGTTTACCGCAAATATGCTCTCAGATATGCCGTTAGGATTGCAAAATGACATAATCGATAGAAGTGTGAAGGATTCCGGAGAAAGCTCTTTGAAGGAAAACAGGAATACAGTGCTCATATATAAGCTGTATCCGGCATGCAGAAGCTCAGAATTAACCTTCTCCCTCACTCGTCTTGGATTGTTCTGATAGAATTTCAGAAGTCTCTCCAGATTGTAGTGACTTTTGAATCCGATGGAAGCAACTTGAGTTAGAGCTAGTGGCTGTCCTCCCATCATCTGTGATAGGATTTCTGCGGACTTCAACTCTTGGGGATTAGTTGCAGCTGCAAAATTCATGGTCGCGGAACCTGTCCCACCAGATGCTTCCGGATTTCTCCGCAAGTATCTCAAAAGGTAATCTCTCCCAGTTTCAATAGTGAAAGGAAGGATTTCAATACCATCATTAGCAGGTTGAACGGCGAAGGCTGACTTGCGCGATGTTATCAGCACTTGTCCTTGGGTTGATATAGGCCAGAATTGATCGAGCACGGTAGATGATTCGACGTTGTCGTAGATAACAAGCCATTTCGTTACTTCATATATACCTCTAATCTTAGAGATCCTCTTTCACACATTTGGATATCTCAATCACGTACCTGTCTTTTGGAGCCAAAGAAGAACACGCGTTCGATTGTTAGAGTGATCTCCCCGATCATTATGTAGTTGTAGTCTAACCGCTGCGTCGCTAAAGCTGGAACGGAGGCTGCTCTCGCTATCTGCGTGGAACCACAAAACTGCATCGAAATGGGCGACGTGCTTCCATGCGTAGTGGAGAGCAATCTGAGTTTTGCCAACCCCGCCGAGACCATATATTGCGAGGGAGGCTGTTTGATTCTTTGAGGATTGATGAACCATTTTTAGTTCTATCTGGCGCAATTCACTTTCTCTTCCATGGAAGACAGAATTTTTCATAGCAGGGAGCAAGTGGCAGGGGAGACATTTTGCTTCATCAACTGACATGCCTTGTTGAAGCCTTTCGAAGAGCTCCCTCTGTTCCTGAGCTCGTAGACTTGCTGCGAGATCGGCGTGATTCTTCAGTCTTTTTACAGACAGATCTAACCGGTTAATAAACTCTTTAAACTGACTAATGACGTCTTCTAGGAGCTTGGTTGTGGACGACCCTGTGGGAACGTCCTTGAGAACAGTGATCACATCAAGCCACAGTTCGGCCAACTCCGAGTGGACTAGATATGATACTTCCTTTAATGGGTTCTCCTTGGCATTTTCCGAACGACCGTACTCGTTTAAGTACTCTAATTTATATCCTATCTGGCGCAAAAGATCTCCTACTCGTTTGCGTACAGAATCGAAACTGAGCGAGAACTATATGTCACAAAATTGTCAGTACGGATTTGAATGGTTGTTCGTAAGGAACATTTTGAGTGCAGGATGGACAATTCACCCCTTACCCGGACGACCAGACTTAAGAGACCCCACATCATAGACACCTCAACCTTGTTCTTAAGTAAGTCGACGAATTTTTGAGCGAAGGATTCGTAATGCTCTAAACTTAATCTAAGGTTATGGATAATCGCAATGACTTCATGGTCGCCAGTATGTTCGGATTGCAGTTTTGCAAGAGCCTCGTGAAAGTCGTCGACAGATCTGATTTGCACGGCCTCAAGCAAATGTGGCTGTTCCAGTCTGGTATTACATTGTACCATGACAGATCTCCAGGCTTCTACATATATCTCGTCACTATGTAGGGCGAGTTAGCCGAATATAATTTCAACGTGCACGTTTGAACCTTAGTCTCCTATCGTATCTCCGATAGTAGTACTGTTGGGCAAATCGGGAACTTACGGACTTCGTCCTCCACTCTGGTTCACCCCAGCCACGATTCCATTCTCCTGGGTAAATTTGATGCTTCCCATGATGGGGATGTCCCTGTTAAGTATTCCATGGTTATCTTATGAAATCAAGTGATAGGTGGAGATGAGAAGAGAGACGCAAGGAGTCATATAACCTAATGGCTTCTCAGGAGACTTACCTAGAAACTCTTGTGTAGCTGTCACGTGATATCCCGCCAGGAGGAGGCGTTTCTATCGGAATAACTTCTCCGTTTGTACGCTCCTAGATAGATATAATGTAATCAATAGAATTTCTCTTTGGCCAATATATGAAGAGAAATTCGGATATCTAAGATGCTTGAATAGGTATGTATTACCCGCATTATAAAGAAGGGTGCTTCTGCAGATGAAAACGCATGCAGGCTGATACCATAGAGAGAACTCAATGATCGCAAAGTAATCCCTGACTTGATAACTTACAGCCTGGCTCTGTATTAGAAATCAGGGTCACTAGACCGTAAAGTCGTATGTTCCATCGAAAATTATATCCACTAATCGAGGCGGTAGCTATCGTGGATGCCGAGGGAGGGCTACACATCGTTCCCCAACATAAGGCCAGAACATATCTTGTTGACGGAATGTGGTCCTATAATATATTGCTGACCAGAGATTACGAATAATGTGTAAATTCTTGATAACGATAGTGGCGTTGCCTACCTAGTAGGTACCTAGATACTTACTTAAGCATGGCCCCGGGACTACCGGACTATTGTCCTAGAGTGACAAGGCGTATCCACATTCGGCATACCGATAGTTACTCAACATAATCAGCCTCACTTTCCAGAGGAAGGTGCTCTGAGAAGGTAGTCCGAATTGGAACTTTTTTCGAGCTCGAATTCTAAGGCTTTTCATTCGAAAGAATTTCATACGCCCGAAAAGCAGATAGGAAACTTCTCACTTTAAACAAGCTGATTGTAAGTTAATAGTTATATACCTTAGGTACCCACCTAGATAGTTATACTAGATCTTGAAAGCCCGTTGATAGCCTATACCTAAGTTGAGATGAAGCAACACGCCTTGCCGTCAGAGCCTGTGAAGCTCAAATTTATCAGAGACTTGCCTCTATTCTCCATTGAGAAACCTTACTCAATTGTCCGAACAATGGAGTTGCCTGATGAAGAGTCAACTAACATAGAGTACGACGACCATGACGTGTCTAAGATGCTCCGAGATGCTCGAGGTTGCGAAAAGCAATTTTCCCTGGAAAAGGACTCTTTCTGTTGGGTCAACTATCCCTCAAAAATTAACATCACGACCGAACAGGAGATGATGGTTCCATACGCTAAAGAGGTTAACAACTTGCTCCGCAAGATTTTCGACACTGGTCATGTTATCTGCTACGATCTACGTGTGAGTCTGCCAAATCTAATGGACTTCTCATCTGATCCTCTCATAGTGGCGCCGGAATACCACGTTTACGGACGAAGAAGCATTCTCCAACAGCCGCTCAGTTCCTTCTCCTCCTGTGAAGACGGTCCATGTGGGTATGAGTCCCGACTCTTCATCTACTTAAACTACGGATGATTTGGACTGATATATCACCCACTCTCAGATCACACCCCCGAAGGAGGTTGGAACCGTATTCTTCGTCATCTAAAACCAGAAGAGATACAGCATTTTTGTAGCGGAGCATATAGAGCTAGAATCGTGAAGTACATACCTATCTCCTAGGTATTTCATTCAATCTGTCCTTCAATGTTGCTAAGGTTTGAGCAGTGTCTGGCGGCCATTATTTAGGCCAATTGAAGAGAACCCTATCGCCTTCTGCAACCCCTCAACCGTACAGAAAGAAGACCTGATGGAAGTCGACCGCGTAACACCAATCTCTCTTATTGAGATATTTCACGTCAAATACAACCCGACTCAGGAGTGGTTCTGGTTGAGCAATCAGCACCCTGATGAGGTTACTGTCTTCATCCAGTACGATTCTCATCCACCGGATGGTAGAATAAACGGTAAGTTCTAAGATATATACTGGCATCCCTTTTTGACTTCAGTTCGGATACTCATATAAACATCCTTAGCTGTGCCGCATACCACCTTCGATGATCCGAGGGCGAAACCTGGAGCTAGACCTCGCGAAAGCGTCGAGACTAGGTCAATCGTGTTTACGAAGTTCTAAGCACATTCTATTTCTATCTGAGGGAAGGCGAATTATTCATAATATCAAGTCGGTTGAGGTTCCTCTGTAATGGAGCTTGGCTCATGAAGGCATGTTACCATCCGGAAATGACGTGCAGCGGTCTTTAGCTTTTCCGACCCGAAGTCGGAATTACCTACCTGAAAAGGTATTAGGTGGTACCTAGGTACTTTGGACTTAGTCATTCTCTAGATTTTTACAATCACACTACAAATGAGACTGATCGTTTCTCTCCTTGGGGATGCCTATCATGCTACCTGGCACGTTACTTTGCGTGAACAGCCAATCATTCAGCATGTAAAAGATCTGTCGCATTCTCTAGGAAACCCCCACGTAAGGCCACGAACCACATATAAGCTCAACGCTCCGAAAGTGCACTTTTTTTAATATTCGTTTATATTAAGCCGTTCAGCTACGGCATGCCTAATCACCCCCAATGTAACTGCGGAGGGTGCCTTCTGACTGCCTTTCCGGGGGTTATCATACTACATTAATTCATAGCAGAGCCTCATATCTAAGAGCCTCACTCCTAAGAGCCTCCATTTTCAGAGCCTCAACTTTCAGGGTCCAGAGTATGCCCACAAGTGAGATCGGGACTCCAACACCCCACTAGTATCTCAATATGCTTTATATATGCATATTTTGACTATGCATATCTCTTACATGCATACTCTTCACTACAATCATATTGCTGATGGATGTTGAGTCGGCCCCGCTGCTTGTCTGATGCAAGAATTATTAAAGGGCGTCTCCCGTCTGGGATTGACCTATATTTTCGTTCCTCATATTTTTTACATCAAGATAGCCTAAAAGTGCCGATAATTTACATGATTTTGTTTCGTCTACTTCACAACTTAGACCCAAGAAAATGATGTCACATGACTCGGCCCCACAGATGGACGACGGTCTAAAAGCCGCCGAGTTCCGCGCCCCTGATATCACTCGACCCGTGCCTTGGCCTCGTCAAGTTTATATCGACCCAAGCGTGCTTCGAGGGGATACTCGTAAGCAACCTTGGAAGGAGAAAGTAACAGTCAACCTGCCAGATGACCAGATGCTCTGCGATCATGGTGAGGTTCGACTTCAGAAAGAGAGGGACTTGCATGTCCAGCTGGGTGGCTAGACTAACTCTTGGTGAGCTCATATAGGTACCTACCTATTTTCCCATTTAAATCCATGAAGTACCTCTAATGACGAGATATACATGGAATAGTCTCGCCATCACCTTCGTGGATTCTACGAGAGTCTAATAGCCTTCATTCGTTTTAGTGGCATAACTTCTGGAATAGTCTACCTGTGATGGATGGGGTTCCTTCACTAGCTATTACATCAACGGATCAACTTTTATGAATTGGAATATTCCACATTTCCCTAGCTGCTGTTAATCTTAGCAAATACATGCCAAAGAGCAGGCACGGTGTCCGATCTATGAAAATAGGGTCATAATATGGCTGGTTATTTCAAATTGAGCTCTATATAGTATTTCTGGAACAGTCATGGACGTCCTACAACCATCTTTCAATTTTCTCACTTTCATTTCTTTTCTTTAGAGAGAATGCAACAACTATATTAACAGTCACAGTTACTCTTCTGTGCTTGGATCCGACCTTGCGTTGCAGAAATTGCCACTTGGGCAAAATTTAGCGCACACTGAACAATAGACAATAGGATCGAGATCGCTCCAATAATAAGAACAGCCCAAAAAGTCCAAAAATTGAACGGATTTCGTCGATCTGCCCAAAACTCACGCAGCGTGCTGGGATCCTGCCGCGTACTGAATTCCTGAAGTTGAAGCAGTCGACTGCCCAGGAGGGGGAAATCTTCTTGTGCATCATAGAAATTTCTCTGATGAATGGTCCAGGGAACATCGTACCGTGCGGTATTGAACCGTTTCTTGCCACATAGGCTCATTAGAAGGGGGTCTTGGACGCCTTGCTCGAAAGTTCTAGCAAATTCCACGGTCCTGAAAAGACTCCTGGATCGTCTGTCTTGCCCAAATAAAAGGCGATAAGAAAGGATGATTTCATTTAAGAAGATTTGGGTGGCCTTCTTAGATGTATTTCCCGATAAATTCATCGAATTAAATCCCATGAGGGCGCTACAAAACTCGTTAATGGAACCAGCTTGTGTTTTAGTCTGACCGCATCGCTCACCAGTGAAAGGCATTTTCTCCGGAGAGCCGACGGGATTGGAAGAGGCAGAAAGAAGGCAGTCGGAATAGAGCTAACTCCTTGGTCGATGAATCGAATTCTAGATGCATGCTCAAAACATCGACCCACTTGATCTTCACGTTCGACAAGCGATGGAGCGTGAAGTAATCTAACTTTGATCTATAGATTGTTCTCTCCCCATTAGTCGGAGTTGAAGGCTCCGGGAATAGCTCACCGAAGTTCTTGAGTAAACCCTGGATTCTTCTTGAAGCTTGGGATCCTGTAACCGAGGTAGATGGTACCCGCCTCGTGGGATGAATCTGTACATTGATGGCTAAAGAAGATCCAGGGCCGTTATATTTGGGCAAATACAGCAAGGTGATGTAGCCTATACAAGAAAAGACAGCCTGGCGGAGTTTGTTGCGATGTACCGAGCTTAGATTAGCTCTACTGAAGCTAACATCTCCGCCAGTATTGTTAGTCTGGTTGGCAATGTATGAAACATTCTAGAGCCAGTCAGAGCCGTGGATGGAAGCATGCTCTCAAATCAACTCACTTCCTTGGTTAGGCTGTCGATAATTTGGTCTATGGAGAGTTCAGGGCTTTGCTGGGTACGAATGATGATTGCAACCTCCCCGATGAGCTTTAAAGCATGATGAAACAACCCCAGCTGTACGTTATCAGAATTTCTATTGAGATACGCCAAAGCGGGTTGAATCTGGGACTCGTAGGACTCTTCAATGTGGCGCCGAAGAAATTCCGCGATAATACTAATCTCAGGGGCATTAATGGGTTGACCGAGAAGAGCTACTATTAGAGGTTCTTCGAGCATCATGATGAGATGGATGTTTTTCAAAGTCAATACCTTAGTTTATTGAATTCACTGACCTAATTTCCTATATATCCAGGGGCCCTGATACCGTGGCTATGCAGTAGGCAGCATTCAACATCTACTTTAGAAACGTCTGGTCCCAGAACGCCTAGGTAGGCAATATTCCATCAGAAGGCTGAAAGGGCCAACATGCCAGGAGGAGAGCCATTTGAGCCCCGAGCCTTATATGTAACCCGAGCCTAGTAATCACACCGCTTCTTTGGCTCGGGATTCCCGAAATGCCTAAAGCCTTGTCTCGAAATTCATAGCACTTGGCACCCATGCAAGCCTCGCTAATATTATCAACCCCCACTCCCTGGTGTAACCCAAATGTGTTACATAAAAGCGCCATATCTCTTTCTCATGGGCATATTCCATATCACTTACTGGGCACCTTAATATGCCTACGCTGAGACTACCAGCAAACATGACAAATGGCAAGGTAGCACTTGTCGTCGGTTCGTTATATGCCTATGCTGAGACCTGGAGCCTCACTGACATCGGTACAAGGTGCGAACCGAGGAGTCGGGCTAGTCCTCGTTACTGCCCTGATTGAATATGGATATCGAGTTTGGGGGAGTGTCCGCCCTGAAACCATGCTTGATGAGTCAGTCGGAGACGTAAGAGACAGTGGACTGATGATGATGTGATTCTTTCTCACTCCATAGAAACAGCTCAGAAATACGGGCGCCAGTATTGTCCAAATTGACTATACCAACGAAGAGACAATCTCAGATGCCGTGGAGGAGATACAGAAGTCAGAGGATCATCTCGATCTACTTGTGAATTGCGGTGGTAATGTTGTAACGGTTAATGAGTGAAGAGTTATCATACTAATGCACTCTAGGAGTCAATACAAAACCACGGGAGTGGGATGGTGGCGAGACGGTCGAGAGTATGTTGGACAAGTTCAAAATAATGGCAGTCGTACGTGAAACATGGATTCGTGCATATGCTACGCTAACGGTGCATTATAGGGTCCCTTTCTAGCAACCTCCCGATTCCTCCCGCTACTCAGAAACTGCGAGTTAGGGAAGGTATTAAATATCTCTTCAGACCTAGCATCTATCAAGTGTATGTTTCTGTCCACGTATTGAAGTATAGCTCATTCTCAATCGATATAGCTACGGATGGAGGACGTCTAAGTTATCGGATGGCCAAGGCAGCCCTGAATCAACAAACAGCTTCACTAGCTGTTGACTTTCGGGAGAAAAATATTAATGTTGTGTTGGTGGCCGTGCATCCAGGTCGAGTACCAACTCGAATGAGTGGAGGAAAAGGACATGATAACTTACAGGCGTCTGCTAAAGGTATGATCAAGATTGTCGAGGATCTAAATAGGCAAACCTCTGGGCGGTATTTGAATTATGATGGTAGTGAATTACCCTGGTAGAGTGATCCCGAGAAAAGCGGAGAAGGTTCGCAAACTCGTTAGGTTTATAATACGCTTCGTTTCGATCATTTCTTTATTTAAATCGTACTATTCAATGGTTTAAAGGTTGTCTTTCGCTCTTCTCGCCTAGCTTGCCGCAGAGTCATGGTTGATATGACTGGGTATCGACCACCGTCTTGGGGCTTAGGAAGGTACACACCTCCACGGACCTAAGTAGCATCATATCTTAACGGTATTATATGTTATATATTACCTAGGGAGTGACTTATGTCAGAAGATCTCTATACATATCTCCGACTTCATACAAGATTATCCTAACTACAATCGAGCCTGTGCTCTCATCCAACATTATCTACTTTGTGTGGCTCATGTGTGTGGCTTATGCCTCTTCAAATTTTCGAACGGAGATAAACGGCTTTTAGTTTATCGGATTTTTCTTCGGGTGCCGTTGCTGATCTTGTCCATTTAGATAGGTACAGTACTGCATGATTAAGGCACAGTCATGGAGGCACGGAGGACGTAGAGCAGTGCTAGCATGCTAGTAACACTCCCGGATACACGCTTGGTTCAACATCCTGACTCGACCGTAATCCATCATGAGACTCATAAATACTCAATCATTAGAACTAGAGGAATATTTCGGCGACCAGATTCCCCTCTATGCGATTCTATCGCACACGTGGGGAAGAGATGAAGCCAGTTTCCAAGGATGGCAAAGCCCGGATCGACCAACTAGCAAAGAGGGTTATAGAAAGATCCTGGATGCTTGCAAACAAGCCCGATCTGATACCTTGGAATACGTGTGGTGCGACACCGTTTGCATCGATAAGTCTAGCTCGGCAGAATTATCTGAAGCAATAAATTCGATGTTCTCTTGGTATAATGCGTCTGCCGGTTGTTATGTGTATTTGGCAGATGTTTCGTCGACAGAAAATCTTGAATCATCTTTCCGAAATAGCCGCTGGTTCACTCGGGGATGGACACTGCAAGAATTATTAGCGCCTGAGATAGTCGTCTTTTATGACAGGGAATGGACTGAAATCGGATCTAGAAACGATTTGGAAACAATAATATCCGAAATTACGAAAATACCAAAGCGTATGATGGGGCCAAGATACATGCGGTCCGCTAGTATCGCGCGAAAGATGTCTTGGGTGGCGACACGAACAACGACCCGTGTAGAAGATATGGCGTATTGCATGCTAGGAATCTTCGATCTGAATATGCCCTTGTTATACGGAGAGGGTATCAAAGCGTTCATAAGACTGCAAGAAGAACTGATCAAGGTTTCCAACGACCAAAGCATATTCTGCTGGACGTGGATCGATGATCTGAACATCGTCCCAAGCGACTGGATCAGCATTCTTGCTCCCTCGCCAAAAGTATTTGCTGACTCTGGACACCTTCAACCCGGGAACTTCAAATCCAGAGTGAATCGAGTTTACGGGGACATAAGCAACAGAACATATTCTATGACTAATGCTGGCCTTTCAATTCGCCTCCGAACAGTTCACGCCTCCCGTTCCTGTTTTGCGGTTCTTCAAGTGTCTAGCTTCGCATACGGCCCGTGTACTTATTATATGATCCCACTTGAGCAAATCGAGGATACCGGCATATGGATACGGTGCCAATTCCCGTCTTCACCAGTTCCATGTCGCCGGATACGGGGCTCAGGTGAAACACACTTTTATATTACAACGAGAATGTATCACCAACTACCTCAGCTACACCCCTTTCCTCTATTTTACGCGTCAAAGTGTACATTCTTGTTCACGTTCAATGATCTAGATGCTGTTAACCTGGGCCAAAGCCGTCTGGAGGTAGGGGCCGAATGGAACGTCGAGAGAAGCATTTTGTCAGTGTATGCAAATGGTCTAGGCCAATACCATGGGGCCATAAGCTTTCTCGTGATCCCATCTAAGTCACGAAAAAGCCGCTTGACTATTTACTTCTTTGCTATGCTTAGCGATCGTGGTGCAAAACTGGACTTTTCTTGCAAATACACCTTCGATCCCCCAACAACCTTGCAGGTTACTAACGGTCACGAGCAAAGGGAGGAGACTTCTAGAATTCAAGGAGTTTTGGATGATTTTAAACCGGATAAATTGGCATGCGCTATTGAGCCCCCAGAAATCGATTCTCCAGATGCCAACATAGAACTCCTTCCATTTTCCCCGATGAAACAATACTTAACTGGGATACAGGTTCATATGCCACACTTGCACATCACTGTACACAAGGATAAAGGGGCGCGATCGTAAATACATATGTTGAAGATCGTACGTAGTATATATAAGGGTACTTATGGATCATTTGAACACGTTGTCTTAGGCTTCAACCTTCTGACAGACTCATGGCTCTCGCAGGCCAACCGCAAAAGTTGATACAGGTGCTGTGCTACAACGATGTATGGGGTGCCTTAATTCCAAAACTAAACGAAGCAATCCTTTTATAGTGTATTACTATTGTCATGTTCAACCTATTGATTAACCTATGACGAAGCTCTCTAGTCATCGCTGATAGCTACCATTGGTTAGGCGGACCCATTAACTTGAAGTAACCAGGATTTAAATTCTGGAAAACGCCATCCGGATCATATCTCTTGGAGACCTCAATCAGTCTTGCTTTGTTCTCTGTTCCGTAGCTTGCTATTGGATCTTGGAATTGACTGGCGTAGTTCATATATAAAAAGGGGTGATGTAGTCCACGTGCTCGCGCCAGTTCTTGGGATCGAGAAAGAACATTGGACATTGCTGTTAGCACGGCTTCGTCATCCGACTTATGCATCCACATCACGGTTAACTGGACCAGAAAGAGGGGTCTCTTACCGCCGTTAATTCCGAGGGTGTTTCCGCCGTTGCTCATCATGGCTTTGAGCTGGGGGACTGTGATGATCTGGTATACTAAGGCGGGGACCATACCCGTGAAGTTCTTGATTTGGTTTACTTCCTCTTCAAAGATGTCCAAGATTTCCACGGCTAATTGCTTATCTACGTAGGTTGTGAAACCCCAGTAGCTTTGGCGCAAGCCGATCGGATTAGCTGCATCAATCTCAATGGTGTGATTCGAATGCGATGTGCTTCTCGTGGTATCGCGGAACGCATTTTCAATGGCCAAGAAATCGTCGAAGACCTCTGGATGCCTACCCGGTGATTGAGGATCCGAATGATGTACCATGGTTGCTGAAATCCACATCTGCTGCATCTGGGCGTAAGCAAAAGACTGAATAAGGGCGCCTTTAGGGTCCTCATTTGATCCCTTCTCCGCGTAGCTGATCATGGCATCGATGAGAGGGCCTTTAGAGCTGACCATTTCCCAAGCAAGAGTTCCTCCCCACATCGGCCCCTGTTCGAATGTTTGGGCGACGAATTGTGTGACAACGCCGAAATTGCCGCCGCCACCTCGGAGAGCCCAGAATAGATCAGCATTCGTCTTCGAATCGACGATTAGGATTTCGCCTGACCCAAGAACAATCTCATAGCTAATGATATTGTCACAGGTCATCCCATACTGCCCGCTGAAGAATGAGATGCCGCCTAGCATGAACTCATAAGAATAATTTCCGGAGGAGAACGGAGGAATATGAGGGCTTACCGCCTAGTGTTAATCCTCCGACACCCACTGTGGCTGTACGCCCACCAGCCATAGTCAAGTTGAACTTCTCTAAGGTTCTGTAGACGTCAACCCAAGTGTTTCCAGGTCCAATCGCTACAGAACTCATATCGTCGCTTAGGCTTATATGTTTCATGCGGTCGAAGTCGATGGTGATACCGCCATTACTATTCGAGCCACCCTCGAATGGAGCGTGGCCACCGCCTTTGACAGCGAATGGGCACTGTGTAGCACGGGATAGTAAGATTACAGCGGACACATCCTCGGCGTCCGTCGGATGAAAAAAACATCTAGGTTTTGTATCTTGAGATTGTTGCTGTGACCAGAACTTGGACCGGGATGTTTCATAGGATTCTTGCCCTACAATATTTACGCTATCGTCGCCGAATATACTAGCGAGTGTATCGCACTAACATCAAAAACAAATCAATTGGAGATAAGGGCCTATTAAAAGTGTGGGTTTGAACTTACAGCGAGCGAGCAAAAGCATCCATCGTTGTTCTTGAGGCCTGAAGATATGTCGTTCAAGCGGTCAGAGGTGACCCATTTCCCCCTGAGCAACCGGTTCGGATCGGACATAGGCTTCTCGGTACATGAAGCTTCACCTGTTGCCGACAACGCCAGCGCCAAAAGAAACCACCACACACCAGATTGCATCTTCAAAAGATCTGCTAGAGTATCGTAATTGGGATGAATAATGAGAGTAGGGGATCTTTTGGTGGTTTCTAAAGTTATTTAAATCTATCAGTTTCTGGTTCCGTGCTGATTGTACATTGGAGCTCCACTCCGAGCCCCGGAGTCCGGGGTACGGCTAAAGATGATGAGTAAGCATCATCGCGGTCCGTGCGCATCAACGGGATTGCCTATTCGGGTAATCATCTTGAGAGACCATTGTACCCAACAAAGTTTTGAACATTAAACATGGTGGAAAAATTGTTAATAGAGTATATCATTTCATTATTTAACCATATATAAACAGAATAAAGTATTGTTTATATAACGTATTAAGTTTTTGAATACCAGGGAACTAGAAGAAGCATTATGGAGGTACCTCTAAGGTAGGTACATACATGAAGGCGGGGTCTAGAACAGTCAGGGATGCAGCTCCTAATTGAAGGACGATACATAAAATAAAAATGGTCTCTCAATGTCCTTTGTGAATGAAAAGACTGAAGCAAAGACATCTATGGATGCTAGAAATATGTTTCTATCTATAACACGGTTTACTAGCTTCTCGAAGAATCTAAAGACGAACTAGACAAGTTGCTGCGATGGGGCCCCACACCAGCTGCAGCTCCTTTGACGGGATGCCCCTCATGCGGTGACGTTATGACTTCGTTTACTGCAGGTACAAACGAAGCTTCACTTCTTCAATAAGGCACAGCTTTCTAAATTTCCACTTGAAGATTTCTTCTTCCTACAACTCCAACCAAATCGCAAAATCAAAAAGCCAGCGTCTCAATTCAATAACTACCACAATGTCGATTCCAACTTCCACCTCCGTTGTTGAATCTGCCGTCATCAAGGCGCCTCTTAGTCACGTTTGGCATCTCATTAAGCGTAAGTAGAACGACTAGTGCTAGTACTCACCAACCCAATCTAACACTCCACAGTCCAGGACTTTGCCAACTTCTGGTCTGCCCTGAAGTCGAGTGAGTATGTCAAGGGCACCAGCGATGAGACTGATGTTGTCAAGTGGACATTCAAGGATGGTACCCAGCTCGAGGTGAAGCAGGAGGAGCACAGCGTACGTTGAACCAATCACATTATCAAGCCTGAAGTATTGTGGCGGCAGAGCTAACAGTATGCAAGACCATCAATCACTACATCACCTACAGCGTCATCACCGCCGATCCTAAGCTCAGCTACTCCTCGGTTCTCTCCACTATCCGTTGCTACGCCGTTACTTCGGGAGAGCTTGAGGGAAGCACCTTCGTTGAGTGGACCGGTAACTTCTCTAGCGATGCTGATGCAGGTATGTATCGTATCCCTATCCCATCGCACCACTCTTCCCATAAATATGCACTGTTAGGATATTAATCACATCATGACAGGTGTCATTCAAGATGCCAAGTTCAAGCGTCGCGATGCTCTAGCCGACTTGGCTAAGGCTGCGACGAAGAAATGAGGTGGAAGTATTGCAACCAATATGCTGTCCTAGATGCAGGCCACAGGGCGAAGTGATTGTGTAACTGGTATTTGTATGATTACCTACTAAAATAGCCACACAAAAAAGAGACACGTAATGTTAAATGAAATATGATGTCCACTTCATCTGCGTTGTATTGTTTCCGTAGACGATCATAGTGGTAATTGATGATTCTATCACGGATCGTATTATAGGAAGCAGAATGAACACGAAACGACTGGCAAAACCTGAACCGGCCATTTAGCGGTAGAGAGGCGCTGTGTACTCCCCATTTCCTAATCGATAGGCGCTTGTGTGACGGATTTAGATACAAATGTATCCCCTTCCCACGATTCGTGACTTGTTTTCAATTCTCTAGCAGGGACCATCATCACTATGTCTTTTGGGTATGCTATAGGGGACGTAGTCGCCGTAATAGGCCTATTCGAACGTGTCTCTATCGAGCTACGCAACTACAAGAATGCACCAGCGCATTTCCAACAGCTCAGTGCCGAGCTTGACCTCTTACGTCGTACACTTCAACAAGTGCTCTGCCTTCGCCCCGAGAACGAGGCTGAATGCCAGACACTCGAGCAAATTCGAACAATAGCGATACATTGCTTGCAACCACTCCAGACCTTAGCGGACAAAATGCAAGCCAAAGAGAGCAGCCTAGGACATTTTCGCACTACTGGAAGTCTAAGTAACATTGGAACACGGTTACACTGGTCAATGATAGCGCAGAAAGATATTGATGAATTTAGAAAGACCATTCTATCCGAAATGGCCGCCATCAATATTCTCTTAAGTTCACAACAGCTGTACTTTACAATCTTCCAAAACAACTCTGTAGTTAGATGACTAAGCCACAATAGGAGTTGTATTAAGCGCATTTTTAACGAGGCACGGGAGCGTGATATTCAAGTCTCGAGGCAAATTGATATTCGCTCAGATACTCTTATGAGACAGACTTCCTTGATTCTTGCCCTTGTATCAGCAACCCCTGATGCAATTTCCGACCTTCGTTCTACGATGACAGCGCAAGCTAAACAACAGTCGCAACAAGTTGAAGCTCAATCTCAAGACTTGGCAACTATTACATCTCAACTTCAAGCGGTCTCTTCAGACGTCTCAGCCACATCAAAAGCCACGAGGGAGTATGCGAATGAAGTAGGCCGAGCAGCTAACAAACTATTTCGACTTATAAAGAACATTAAGAAGCTACTCATCTTGTAATACTACCCTCTCATTTCGCCCCCAATCTAAGGCTCGCGTATTATGCTAATAACTAATACGAGTTAGTTTGTCAACTTGCACTAAGGAAATGATTGAAGCAATCAGTCATAATACGTAAGTTTGAGATCTAATCATGGTAAGCACCCCGGCTATTAATACAATTGTTAGGAAAGCGCTCTTTGATATTACACGCCAGATGAAACGAATAGCAAAAGCAATCGAGGCTATCCCGCTGCATCTCAGTGTCGATATAATCCGCTTGGATGATGCCCTGGGTGAGACTTGGGGCTTGCCGTTCCAGGCATGCAGTACTTGGTCGGTAAGAATGACAAAAAGGACGGTTTATATCTATATACCTAGCTAACATTGCAAGTCATTCGAAAGCTTGCTCCGGAATGTCGTATTTGCGAACGGTAGGATAGGGGCAAATCGAGTAGAAACTAACCAATACGTTATCTTATCATCGAGGACAGGCCAGAGGATTGACCCTTGGAACTGGCACACCTCAATCAAATCCGGCATGCATATCGAACAGTCTATGGTACTGAATGATATAAATTCTACAAGTAAGAAGCGTCTGGTGATCGGATCTACCGGCTCGGCCGAAGAAGATATAGAGGAGACCACTTGCAATGACTGGTAAGCTACCACATATTAGTGTTATTAAATTACTTCATACGATAGTATTTCTGACTCTTCTTGTTAGTTCTCGTTGTCAAAGTTTCATGACTTTAGAGAAACCATGCCGGACGACCTTAGATCGCCTGACAACATGGGGAGAAGACGCCTCGAAGCAACAAACCCAAATACCCCCCGACGCACCAACAACAGCTCGACAGCCGTCATTTCCACCAATACAGATTTCAGAAGATCATCGGTATTTTCGACGAATCCACGTCTATGTACCCGAGGAGCGCATCAATGATATCCATGAAGCCATGATGAGGCTGGATATAGATAAACGAGACTCTGCTGCAAATCACTGTGCAGGCCGTTACTTTCTCCAGCTAACAGAGGACCATCCCGATAATCAAAGGTTGAGAAATCCAATACCATACTTAGAGGCAGCCATCACAGCAGGTAAGACTCTGTCTCTGCAAAACCGCCTTGTTTGGATAAATTCTTTTGAATTAAGATATTCACATCCTATTTATATAGATCACCTAGATTCAGAGACTTGGTATTTGTTAGGGAGAGCGTGCCTCGCTTTTGGCTCGTTTCCAAGGGCTTACAAGGTCATTCAACAATCAATTTATCGAAATAGGACATCCGCAGCGTACTGGATCACACTTGGCAGACTCTTTTACAAAATCGGACAGTATCAGGACGCGATAGATGCGCTATCCCGAGCGATTCTCATAAACCCATCAATTTGGCAGAGTTGGGTTAACCTGGGAATTTCGGTAAGATACTCTCCTACCCAACTATAACATCTTGCTTATGCTTACCTATGATTTACGAAAGTATGATGCTGTTGGAAAGTATACAGATGCGATGGACAGTTACCAACGATGTCTTGAGCTGAATCCAGACTTGCCGGATGTCGGGGCACGTCAAGAAGTATTGAGGAATCACAACCTTCAGAACGTACCTGGCGACCATCGGATATACCATATGCGTGACGTCCCTCTCCGAATAATTGAGGAGCGACTTGATGGTGACGAACGTGATATCCTCGCCATGGCCCTCAGCTTGGATTGGTCATCATGGAAGAGACAGACAGACAGTTTAGGAGAACTCGGCCACGCGGTGGAGGATTACATGATGGATCTTGTAACCTAAGGCTCGTCAGTTGGGTGAAATAATCTTTGCGAGGTTTCGGGGGGAATATAATAAGGGATATCCCGCCATTCGTCGGTAGTATTGAGACTACTTTACTTTCAATGCACGAAACTGTTCCTTTATTGCTTATCTCTATACCAAACTATGAGTTGACTGACATGAATATATTTATGTAAGGTATCTACCTTATATAAAACAAAAGGTAAGAGCTGGCTAAGTCTGCAATGGTCGATACCTATCCAAATCTTTTCGTGGAGCCACTTTTATTTTGCAGAGGTACGCTACAGTTATAGGGTGTGTAGCTCTGAAGACTGTTGTAATTATAGCGCGTGTGCCTTATATTTAGAGTGATTAAATTAGCCAATCAAATCGCAAAACATTTCCCAGTATGACTATGAGGCACTTATCGCTAAAGCCCGCTACATTGCAGCGCATATCCCACTATAATCATGAGAGTTAATGTACCTCTATGGATAAGGTAGGAAGATCGACGCGATTATACGCCATAAATATAGGGGCTTAGCGCTGAGTGCCTTATACCTGTCATACTGGAGTGATTTAATGGATTGGTTTAAGTCACTTACCTCCATAGGTAGGTAATCGCTATAAAGAGAATTATATCCACTATAAGCCTTGTAACTATAGTAGGCTTTAGTGACTGTACGCCCTATACTTATAGTGGTGAAATTACTACAGTTTGATTGCTCAATCACTGTAATTATAATTCATACATGCTATAAGTACCTCAGTAAGCTTCAGTGCCATATAGCCTAAAATGACAACGCACTCCTGTAAGTAAACGATCTTGGGATTTCGCCCACGGTAGGAGGTCCAGTCCAGGGGCTGGAAGTGGGGACAGGATAAAGCAGCTGAATAAAATAAGAGGCGCCGTACATTAAAGGGAGAGAACATTAATATCCATTAATACCTATCATATACCTAACATCATGCTAGAAGCGAATCATTATCTACTGACTAATGGATTACCTACTTTACGCACGACTTGTCTGGCAAGTCCCCCGCGGGTTCCACAATGATGGAGAGAATCGACAGTTAAATGCGGAGTAAGATGTCGGTACCTGGGCAACCTCCTCATTTTGGCATCCTATACTCGGTAAGGTAGTAACCATTAACTCGTGTGAGGAGAAGGGGGTTCGTTGGTTGATAGAAATAATCAACTTAGCTTGTGTTGCTTCAATTTTTGAACTGAAGAGAACTTAGTGATTCACTACCTGAACACAACTGAAGATGGCGCCACCATTCAGGGCCGATCACATAGGGTCATTGCTGCGGCCTCAGTCCCTTCTTGAGGCCCGTTCTAGCCTCTCATCTCCCTCCCAGATGTATTCGTTGGATATTCCACAATCTGTAAAAGATGCGGAGAAAGAAGCAATTCGCGAAGTGGTTCAAACCCAAATAAAAAAAGGGATCCGACCCATTACAGACGGGGAATACGCTCGCCATATCTACTACGGTGGTTTCTTCGAAAAACTCTCTGGTTTCGAGGCTAGACCAAATCTCCCCATCCCCGATGCATTCCGAACTGACTTTCCAACAACGACTGGCCTTGCAAAAATGGGAGCAAAGACTCGGGCCGCGGTTGTATGCACCGGGAAGATTGAGTATAAGGAGTCTCCTTATCTTCCGGAGTGGATTACACTCCGCGATAACTTGCCTCGGGAATTATGGAATGAAGCCAAGTTTACTATGCCGGCACCCAACTATCAGCACATCCAGCTCAAACCCGGGACTGCATGGACCAAAGAGTCGGGCTATACTTCAGACCAGGAGTATTTTGATGATCTTGCCAGATGTTATGCCGCCGAACTCCAAACACTCTACGATGCTGGTCTCCGCAATATCCAGGTAGATGATCCACATCTAACGTACTTCTGTTCCTCCCAGTTCATTGAAGGGTGCAAGAAGGACGGCACAGACGTGGACGAGCTTCTAGACCTGTATACTCGAACCCATAACCAGCTCTTGGCAAACAAGCCAGTAGACTTGCACGCGGGGATGCATCTATGTCGAGGCAACATGTCCGGATCCACGCATTGGGTCTCGGGTTCGTATGAGAAGATCGCCTACAAACTCTTCAACGAAACAGTCTATCAGACTTACTATCTCGAATTTGACGATGTCGAGCGCGCGGGCGGCTTCGAGCCTTTGAGGTTTCTGCCTAAAGGCAAGAATGTGGTACTTGGGCTTGCTTCGACTAAGACGGTAGAGCTCGAAGATCCGGTCACTATCAAAGAAAAGATCTCTGCGGCGGCCTCCGTGATTACCGCTGCTCAGGGGATAAGTCGGGACGAAGCTATGGACTACCTTGCTCTCAGCCCTCAGTGTGGTTTCAGCAGCAGTAGTTTGGCCGGTGGGAAGGGAATGACGATGGACAAGATGTGGGAAAAATTACAACTTGTGAAGGATATAGCTCGGGAGGTATGGGGGTAATTACTACGATTTATATTTTCACGACGTCACGTTATTCGCGTCTCTAAAAGGAAAAGTTGTACAGCTGTAGGTGAGAAATAATCTCTCATATTGATACGCGAATGGCGGGTAATGAATGCGTAAAATTCAGTTCTACCTACCCAGGTACCTAAGGTACCTAGGTATTCATGAAAATAATCTATCGATATTCTCACTTCGAAACTAGGAAGAACAAATTATATTCTGAAATCCAACTCCAAGCTCTCCTGTTGCATTTAAATCCTCTCGCCTCTTGAATAGAAACACAACTCGTGAATGAAATCTTCTCAAACGCATGTCATGTATTGTTACATTTACTAAATTACCTTAGGTACCTACTCATCTATATCCAGTATACGTTGAATTCAAATACAGCTTTCTCCTTTCTATTTCCCGAACAGCTAGTACTGCGGTCCCCTAAAGGCAGTTTATCTCAAGGACTTACAATCTCCCTACTAGAGCATTTCCTTATCTCAGTCCAACAAAGCAGCCTTCAGAAGTCAGGGGTGTGGTATAGTACCTCTCGGGACCTATGCTACTCATATTCTTTCAAGGTAAAGAAAAGAATTGGATAGGCATAGGAGCTGTAGAAAGGAATGAATGAGCCCAATGATAGCATTATTGTAAAAAGTACGGTATCGACGATGACAAAATGAAGAATGATGGAACTGAAATCAATGTTGAAGAAGTAAGCAGTAATCCAATTTAAGCCGTACAAAGTAGAAGCTTGCAAGAGGACGGCGTAGCAGTAGGCTAGCTTCCTCCAATGTGTCGCGCTCCATTTGTCTAGAGTACTCACCGAACGTGGCGTATTGAAGAGAAAATTGACCGTCAGAAAAGCCATCTTCAAAGCCTGCAACACCACAGTGAGATACCTGAAACGGAGCCTAAGTAAAGGGCCAATCCAGAAAAGAAGTACCAAGACAATAGTCATAAAATAAGAAGTCCGATCATCACCAGAAGCCCGAGCTGGGGATCTGGGAATTGTAGACATAACCTGGCCAAATTTCGTAGCAGAAACCTGGTAGATTATAAATAGGCTCTTATGAATCCAACGGGCCATGCTTTGCATCACAGCTAGAATCCGTTTATTCATGTACAGACTTCGGTACATCCAAAGTGTTATTTTTTGGCGTAGGGAGAGCACCGTACATGGCATACCTCGACGCATAGTCGAGATATAAAAACTTACGTAAAAATAAACCCAAGACCCCGTAGTAACAAAGCCGTTAAATATGACTCGGGGTATGAATAGAATTATAACGCTAAGATAGTATAATGTAGTCAGGACATAAGAATCTCTGCGGAAGTGAACCCAGGTATCTAAGCCCAGCTTCCCATATATCGTAGTAATAAAGCCTTTATATATGACTCGGGGTAGGAATGAAATTATAACGCTAAGATAGTATAATGTAGTTAAGACATAAGAATCTCTGCGGAAGTGAACCCAGGTATCTAAGCCCAACTTCTCATATATCGTAGTGATACAGGCTTGATAGATTACGGGAATGTTGTAGTACAAGAAGAGGGCTACTATCCCTGCTAGGAGGGACTCAAATCCCCGAAGGGCAGCATTCTTCTTGTGTATTTCGCTATCGGCCGACTCCATGGTGTTCCACGGAATCAAACTTCTCGATACTTTTGGGTTGTTCGTCGAGAGCTAAATTTTTCTGTTCTCCGAGAATTTCTCTTACTTATGCTTAAATAGGGCACCATATCGATAATGGCTTTGTATGAAAAGGTCCATTCCGAGAGTCTATTGTTTAGAATAGAACAAAGACATGGCAATAATGATTACTTTACAATGGGGCCGTGGGAAGACACCCACAGCGATGTTTGGGTACCCGATGTTCTGGCTATCAGGTATACATAAGAGGTACCTAATTCTATTCTCTTATGGCCAAGCCGAGTATCATCCACCGATCTCTACCGAGGAAAGAGTTAGTAATAGATATCACAGTACTGCCATAAATGTACTCACCTTTTGCTCAAGAAGCAAGATGTTAACGAACTCTGCATCGATTTCTGATGCCTCACAGAAGCGCAGTAGCAAAATCTATCCTCGTAGCCAACATATGCGGTGCCACGACCCCCGTTACAAATAGCCACCCTTCTCGCTTGCCATCATTAGTCGCTGGATCAATAGCAACAATCACCGCCGTGGTCGCGCCTCTCAAGGAACTCCCATCATCTGAGAACAGGAGCTTGGGCTGCGTCCCATGTGACCCTCCCTCCTTCTTGCCTGCACTCGCCGGTAAGTACCAAACAAGGCTTGGCATAGGGGCTTGTCCCTTAGGGTCTTTGTAGTTCACTGGGAAATCAATCGGGCGTCCAACACCGGGTAGAAGGTACCCGCTGTAGTCTTTGCCATCGAACCCAGTGTAGGGATCCGAAAAGAAGCTTGGATTGTCGACAACACCGTCGGCACGAATCGCATGAGTGACCGATAGAGTCTTATTATCTCCGCCTTCAAGCTCCGCAAAGTAGAGCGTGCCGCCTGTGGCATCCGAGATCAGAACCTGGTGGTCTGGACCCCAACCCAACCCATTATTTCCACCGATCGAGGAGAGACTAATCGTCGCGGTGACGTTGTTGGTGTCATTGACACGCACGTGCAATAGATCAGTCCACGGCCTATGGACTAGGTCTTCTACAAGACGCATTAACCCCTCTCGGTAGTAGTGGTCGTTGGTGACAAGGAACTCGTTCTCGGACAGAGCAAGGAGATCGTTAGGTGTCCTGATTAGAGGATGCGAAATAGACCTTATATGTTTTGCTGTGTCACTTCCGACGATATGGACAAACAACTCGATCCTCGAAGCTGATTTAGGCTCCTTGGATGAAGTTGACGACCTAAGGGGGTTTGGCAAATGGTTTACTGCGAATATATACACAGTCTGAAGGTCCGACTTGGGACTGTAAAGACTGATTCCATGGGTCACAAACACGGATGAAGGAAAATTAACGAGTTTGAGCTTTTGCGACTCCAGAGTCTGTGGAATGTAAGCATGCATCCCGTATAAAACGACCGCCGGCCAGTCTAGAACGATAGTAGTATCGGCAACCTACCCTTGGATCAATTACGACCAGCGTGCCGTAGCCAGGGTTCTCTGGATAATCTAATGAGCCTGACCTAAATTTAGAATACATTAGCTTCTTGATTAATTCCACCCACACTTCAATCTCTTAATGCAATGCAGCTTACGCACCCGGGAAACCAGCCGGCAGCCTTCTCCATATCGCCCGCACATGCTGTATATAGCATGCCAGAAGGCTCGTGGTAATGCAGGTCCTCACAGGCAACCGTGTCTGGGATCACTCGATTCTCAATCCCATGGACGTTTTGCCACGAATTCAGCGGTCGGAACAATCCTAGAACTATAGCTTCACGCTTCACAGGAGCATATAAAAGCGCAGAAAGCATGCCAACCACAATTGTGGTGAGATATAGGAGAAACGCCATATTTGATGTGACATAGAGCAACGTACAGATACTGGCGGCCTTGATGCTGTCCTAGAAGATATAAAACAGGCGAAGTGGAGATGGTGGCTGATCTAAATTGAGGGGAAATAGGGAAGTCCGGAGAAGAATATGGGGAAAGACGGGGAAGATAGAGAGCGATCACTGTTCCGATATAGGCGTATCACATCGATCGAGATCCGTCCGAGGTCAAGCGTTGGAGCATGCGGTATCAAAGGAAGCGAAGGATTATAGGTAGGTACCTAACCTAGTTGTAACCCCAGATCATGCTATACTGAGGAGCCATTATCTCAACAATTGTTGTTGAGGACAAAAGTTTGTGTCTCGTAAAGGAATGCAAGGAAAGAATAGTCGATAACCCCCTTGTTTTTATTGGATCCCTAATCCCCAAATGAATAACAACCAATCAAACCCAATCACACAGCAGGGTCGAAATAAATTAAGACCCTGTGGTAGACTCTGTCACTCTCACCAGCAGCCCTCTATCGATGTGGAATCCGTAAGAGAAGGTAATCATGGGCTTACCAGGGTCGACAAGCTGGAAATCGAAATATCGGAATAGCTGCATTGGCCTGTAAGCTCTGTGAATCCCAAGATAACGCATGAACATACCTCAAAGAAAATTTTATTCAATTCCATCATAGCGATGGGCTTCCCAGCACACATCCACCGGCCATAACCAAAAGTCATCTCGATATGCCTCTGCATTTCGATACGTGTTTTCTCGTCAACTTCAAGGTATCGTTCAGGTCGGAAGACGTCTGCGTCTTCGCCGAACACAGCTTTTGAGCGCAGAAGAGGCGCCAAGTTCATGCCTATGGCTGTTCCTTCAGGGATAAATTTACCGTTGATTGTGTCACCGCCACGAGGGACTACCTTTGGCAATGGACTGGTTGCAACAGGTCTGATCCGCAAGCCTTCGTAAACGATACCCTGAATTCCAATCTGTTAGACCGCGAGTTTCATAACGTGCCTACCTAGTAATTCAAAGGGTTGATGACCACAACTCTTGTACTTACCTGGAGATATGGCAAGTTTCTTGCCTCCGCATGCGTGATAGGACGCGATGCTCTTCCCTCTTGAACAGCTGACGCAATTTCGTCCTTCAGCCGCTGATATACCCGAGGTGTCGACAATATGTATAGGATGGTTATACGGATTACGGAGGCGGTTGTGTCGGAGCCAGATACAAACATAAAAAGCGCCTCAACCTCACATTGAACCTGTGTGAGGCCATGGCGGACCCATGATCCCTTTCCATACACATATGTGTTAGTCACTTTCAGGGGAAGTGTGCCAGGTGAGAGGTTATAATGTGTTCCATCTACGGCCAGCTTACCACTATTCTCTTCTCATCCCTATCTCCATCTGATTTGAAATACTCTCGCACTGCACTGTTCGTCAAACTGCGTGTGTAATGGTCAGTAATGATATGGAAAGAATTGTGAGTTAAATAGTTGAAATATCCACAATGCTCACTTCATAAGTTGGCCCATTCCTCTAGAGTCCGTTTCCTTGGGGCCAAATAGCTTCAGCCAAAGCGTGGAGTATATAATTTTCCGAGCCCAGGGTAACTCGGAGGTGAAGGCTACGAAAGGTATTGCTTCATCGAACGTCTCAGATATCTTGTGGCGATCCGAGTCAGTTTTCAGGCACCCGAACTCTTGTCCTAGTGATAACTTAGAAATGACATCCAAGACAAAAAACGAAACAGCTCGCCCTAGATTCAAAGGACGATATCCTGCTGTGTTGGATGTAGTGATGTACTTCCTTCGAATCAAGTCGTTAAAGCTATTAATTTGTATATCGATGTCAGACTCAACACTAGGGTTGTCGCGACCACTATACCCGGGGCCAAGCTGAGCTTTTATCTTATCATGCCGTATTGGGTCCTGGATCATGAACATGGTTGTGTGATATGGATTGAAACGGACTCCCATGTACCATTCCGACTTCCAATATTTGCTTTTCGCACCTGACAGTCGCTTAAGGACTTCTGGATCATCCGTCAGAAGGTCACTAGGACCGATCCTAATGAGCGAGCCGTATTTCTTGCCAGTGGATATATAGTACTGAAGCTGCGTGCCAGTCAAATACCACCAAACTCGGGGTAGGTATGAGAATGAAGCCAGGAACGGGCCAGGGACATGCCGAAGTCGATACCACGAATAGACGGCTGACATGCCATACCAGCTAAAGAAGAGGACAACGAAAGCTGTTAGAGGCTCAACTGAGCCTAAAATGTTTGTAAGAGCCAACATAGCGCCAAAGGAAGAGATGAGTGACACAATTCAGCTTCCCATGGGCAAGTGGAGGGAGAATGAGAACCGTACTGCCTTGTTAAGGAATACTGCACCTTTATAACAGGTATTCAGAAGTCCTATAATTAGTTTTCGGTGAAGGCACTCTCTTAAACTCTGCAGATTCTCTATGGTTGCACCACGTCGACTTAATGGGGGCCGAATGCCAGAACAATTGGAGTAGGGCTGTAGCCACCGAACGCATACCACATCGAATCACCAATCTCTTCAATGCCGTTCTCGTTCAACATCATAGCTGGTATACTTCCAACAGGCAGATATATCAGTTTAAAACGACGAGGCTCTCACAGCGGGGAGACTTCCACATGTGGTTGCAGCAATGACTTGCTAAGGATTGCAGGCATGTATGCATCTGCACAGCAGTCCAAGATGCCTTACCGTCTGCTACACAACACAGAATTTTCGCCAATCCGATCATTCAAGGCTGGCGGCCCCCCCGCTTGGCGTCTAGTGGAGTGTATTTCAAGGACATCACGCATCTATATTAGGTTAGATACGTGCACGATGGCACGATACATGTAGTGATATGTTATTCACCGAAACCTTCAATAAAGTAGAGTAGTTGCCAGCCTTGCGACCATGTAGGCATACTTCTACCATAATCAGGTCTATCTAAGATCTTAATAATACCCACGCGGCTACCGTGTAACAATTTCTATTGGTCGATGGGGAAAAAAAAAAAAGGCTTAGTCAGCGATCCCTGGATAAGCCCCGTATTGCCTCTTCTCCTATATACGTTAATGGTCTTTAAGCCACTTAAATAGGTAATACGAGAAAAGTTATATTACTTTGTAAAAGAAAGTATAAATGGGCTAGGAGTTTCTTTACGTTGTTAAAATAAGCTGGAAGCGGATAGGAGTTATTAAATATTACTTTATTAAGCCGGCAAACAGAAACAATAATAAAAAAATATAAAAAGAAGTTATTCAGGGGAAAAATATGATAATTACAAATAAATAGGAAAACGAATATTTTTGATTGTTTTAGCACTTAATCAACATCAAATGTGAGTCATAGGGATTAACTAATTTTATATTTAGTATTAGCCCTACTTCTTTTCAAAGATGCGAGATTAGCTTAAGTCCTTACATGAGATATAAGTACATAAAATAGGTATCCCTATCTAGCTGTATATTTACGGTGCACTCTAGCTGAGATAATTCGGGACTTCGTACCTGACTTTACTCTCATATAGGTACCTATATATCATATAATCCTTAGCTAATTTCCGTAGTTTCCTTAAGTCTCCATGGCAAAGGACGTTCATAAGCCCGGGGATTTTCGCACATGCCTACATCTACCTGTTGAAGCTTCCCTTTGTAAGTCAATATGTTGAATCAGGTATCCATCTCTAAGGTGACTACATATTGTCCTGTGTTTTTGTTCCGAACAGTGACTCACGCAATCTAAAAAACCATCTACGCTAAGCCAACATGCCTCGAGATAACACATACACAGTAGTTATCTACGTGATTGCTAATTATTTCTCACCGATACCTACTATTCCTTCAGCAATATCGCCTTCGAAGATGTGCACTGTGCAGCACGTCAATCTTACATCCAGTGAGGTTCGGGTTGGTATTGCATAACACTGCAGAATCAAGATTGAGAGAATAGTTATTGGATTGAAAATTCTATTGTCTAGAACAGACAACAGATATAAACGAATATAATTCTACAAATACACTCTCTAGTGGTATCACGTGAGTGACACCACTAGAGAGGGTAGTCACATGAATATCACGTGACTATCTCACAGTTGGCAAGCCGAATTTGCATTTTTTTGGGCCCACATTTATTAGCCAATTAGATACGATAGATTTGGGAATAGTTCTTAATACAGGAATCATTCGAATTATACAACTATTCCTAGAATACGTAGCTTGCCGCTACGGTAAGTAATTAATAAGTTGAGCTGACATGTCACACGAAACAGTTGATTTAGTATGTGATTTCACGAGATGGTGTGAATGAAACTTACGAGACTTACGCATGTTCTGGAACCTTTGATGTTAAGTTGATTCTGTGTTTGTTTTTCTTTTATTTGGTTGAGGCGGCAAAGGCGTCGGTGCATGATGCCATGCCTTGAGGGTCCGCTTGAACGAAATAAGCGCCTGAGTTCCTGCTTCCACGAATCCTTCAGACATGGGCAGAGGACTGCCATGCCCCAAGGTTCTCAAATTCCCCATATCTATATTGAAATTGAAATTGAAGTCAAAATCAAAGTTGAAGTCGCCGGTAGTATCTTTCGGTGTCCTCAGGTCTTCTGATTAGCCTCGAGCTGGTAAAATCTGAGCAGGGGATGGTCGGCTCTCAAGTTGATCGATTGTTGTACTCCATACAAACAGCGAAATTCTCACGGCAAAAGCTCCTGCTTACGAGACGTCACGTGATCCTGAAAAGGTCTTGAGGAGGGACTGAGATCACATGAGCAACCATTAAGTTCCACGACCCCTTTCTCATCTCTCGTGTCCTCTCTCGTGTCCTCTCTCGTGTCCTCTCTCGTGTCCTCTCTCGTGTCCTCTCTCGTGTCCTCTCTTATCTATCGACAACATAGATACGATGAGGACCTTTTGCGCAGAAGTGGATATGATCCACTTACGTGTGTGGTAGGGCGTATAATGGGACTTGATACATTCCTACAGTAGATCCCCGGACAATCGGCTTGTCACTGAAACTCGGCTACATCAAACGGTCCGACCCGTCCTGTCCACCGAATAAGTAGGCGCTGATTCGTAAACATTTAGCAAACCACCCCAGCTCTTCCATCCTTAGCTCCCTGAACACGATGTCTAGTCACCAAGAGACTCCAGAGTCGCTCATCAGGAAGAGGGCACGTGACCGCCGAGCCCAGCAGAATCGTCGGGATAAACGCGCCGCTTACGTCGAGGCCCTCGAGCAACGCATTATCGCTCTCGATAGTGAAGTACAGAGCCTACGCCAAATATGCTCCGGTCTACGACGAGAGAATGATGTTTTCCGAGAGCGTCAAGAACATGTTCAGCGCATTGTGGCCTCGTGGACGCGCCACATTCCCCTACAGTGCGATTCGGACAACTCACTCACTATAAGTCCGATTCCAGAGAGTGTTGAAACCTCCTCGCCCTCCAATGTGATCTGTCCCGGAATCGAGGCCAGCGATGACAGAGACACAAATTTAGCATACTCTGTTGGGGATCAATTGTCACCCGGAGCCAGCGCAACGCCGACTTCACAGCTGTGCTTAAGACCTTTAGAAGAGCTTTCTCTCCCACAGTGGAGTCTGATCCCTGTTCATATCGATAGCAGTCCCTTTGTGACGGATTATTTTCAATTAGCTTACACCAGGCCTGACCTTGTGCGCGCATCCCCAGAGCCGCCTCAGCCCATTGATTTGTTATATGGTTCCAAGACCAACTTCCTAGCCAATACTCTCCATGAAGCTACGCGTCGCTGGCCATGCCGAGACCCAGAACGACTTGCTGCCGGGTGGTTGGCTTACCACATGATTAAGTGGATGTTAGATCCGAGCGAAGAACGCTTCTCGCGTCTCCAGGAATTCCAAAAACCCGTGCCGGAGCAACTCTGCTACCCACACCCGTTCTTTGTCGATTTCATCATGTGGCCAGCGCTCCGAGTTAATCTCATCAAAAACCAACACACGTATGATCGAGAGGACATGATTGGAATGTTGACATGTTGTCTCAAGGTCAGGTGGCCCTGGAATAAACCGTTCCTCTTACCGACCGATGATGGCCAACTAGTGATCCGACCTGACTTTTATGAGATTTTCACGAAGACTGAAGGCTGGGGTCTCACAAGGGAGTTTTTTAATCAATATCCTGTCCTCTCTGATGGTTTGGATACGGCATCAATACACTATGAAGTCTTCTGAACTGTAGGATTCATTTGCAAATGTAGATATATGTGATGGCTAACCCCTTTGTCTCAATTCAATGCACTCGATGTGAAGAGCACTTGCCCTATGACTACCGTCCACCGAATACAAATATAACCTATGAGTATTTTCGAGCTAGTTGTCGATGATCTACCTAGATATGTAATGCCTATATTCTATACAATGTTTTCTTATTAATCATATGTAAAGTGGCCAAGACCAACCTCTAAACTACCCATATATATCATCCACGTACACGTCGGCATTGGTACATTGTATCTTGAGATTCCAATCTATCATAATAAAACACAAGACCCCTTTCTACTCTCTTCCAGCCCAAACTATAGCGAGCACCAGCAGATACAGTCCTATCACTATCAGACTTAGGAGGTACCGATAGGTTTAAGATACACCGGCAATTCCGGCTTATCCCAAAGCGTGTAGAACTTTTGGGTCTTGATCCAGTCTCGAGCTCCAGGCGCAAGTTCAATGTCGAACCTGTACAAGATTCGTGCAAGGATGAGTCGCATCTCCGCATACGCCAAACTAAAGGAAACAGCAATCAGTAAGAAGCCACACAGTAATCGACCCCAGGTATGTGCTGGCTTACTTTCTTCCAATACAATTCCGGGGACCGACGCTAAAAGGTTGCATAGCGCTGAGGTCGTCCTGAGCGAATTCCTTGTCGCCTAGGAACCTCTCGGGGTGAAACTCCAGGGGCTTAGTGAAGTTACGTTCGCTGTAGTTAGCCGCTAGCTGCCAGACGCCAACACGAGCCTGCGCGAATCATGTCAGCTCGATACTTCTACGGATATAGACGATCGAACCGTCCTTATTGAGGATAACTCACATCTTGTGGCACCCAATGGCCAGCAATTTTGGCTCCTCCCTTTGGCACAACCCTTGGCAAACCGAGTGCCACCGGAGGGTAGTGTCGGAACGATTCGTTGAGACATGCTAGCATGTAACTCAAGCTGTTGACCGAAGTCAAAGTGATCTGGTCCTCGCTGGTAAACGCCGATCTCACCTCGTGGGTCAGCTTCTCCAAGATATCAGGATGCGTTCCGAGCAGAAAAATCGCTCCGCTCAACAATGTAGCTGTGGTTTCGGAACCAGCAACAATGAGAATCGACGCGTTCATTTCAAGCTCCCCTTCAACCTAGTGAGTCACTCAGTCAGCACTTGTTCCTATCGCGGGATACTCTCTACTCACTAATTGTTCCTTTTTCTTCAGCAGACCTTCGAGGAAATCAGGTCTCTCGGTTTCCAAGACCATACGCTTGCGTACTGTTTGCTTCGTGTATTCCATGTGCTGTTTTCTCCCTCTCATCACTCCAGCCTCATTGAGGAGATGCAAGAATATTGGAGGTATAAACTGTAGTATTACTCTCATGTATGCAGCTTCTCTGAGTTCGTCCATGATAGTCCCGACCCAAGGGTGGTAATATGACTTCTCGAGGCAGCCAAAGTCTGAACCGAAGCCAAGGTTCCCGATCACGTCGAAAGTGGTGAAGTTCAACCAATTTCGCATGTCAAGAACTGCCTGGCCATCTTTGCAATGTTCTCCAAGTCGGCGCATAAGTAGATCCACATATTCTCCTATAATAGGCTCTTGCTCGCGCATCGAGCGCTCGGAGAAACCATGCGCTAACTGACGCCTAATCATGCTGTGACGCTCACGGTCTGCCGAGAGAATGCTGTCAGGGATATGGTTTCCCAACAATCGGTAGAACTTGGGATCTTTGACCATCTCGTACGAGCCGTGGTGTCCATAGATATCTTTCCATGCTTGCGACTCAATGAATGACAACTCGTCAGGCGCAATGCGAACCACAGGCCCGTATTTATCGTGTAGCTCTTTAACGGTCTGCGGCAGATCGCCCGCCAGAATCCTGTAGGAACGCCACAAAAAGGTTGCTTTAGCGGCAAACGGGCCGGGGTAGTTACGCAATGGGTGCAAGAAGATGTTGTAGAATATATGACCAATAATTACGATCGTTCCCTGCCATAGTAAAGTGTTAGAGTCGATGAAACCATCTTTGAGATTTCACTCATAACAACGTACCGCGATGACAAAGGCTAGCCCTAAGTGAGGCGTGTAGCCGCCATATTGCTCCCAAACGAACCTAAGCTCGTGTCCCATATTGAGGCACAAGTTGCGAACTCAGCAGGACTAAAAGTTAGGAGTTAACTTGCGATTCAACTCGCGAATAGGGAATGCCAATATCTATATCGTATTAATAGTCTTTGATATAGTAGATACATCATATTTTCCAAGAGACATGCTGCCGATACCAGTTTATATACATCGTACAGAGAAGGATCCGATGCCCTGACACCACCATGGTTTTTAATATGCGTATACGACTGAATCAGCGGTCGTCGCTTTCTGTGGCATCTAGAAGCCATTCACGATGCATCATATTCTCCAGTCGGAACATCGGCCTAAAATTTTTACCGCCTGGATTTGGAATCCTTAGTTAATCCAGGGGTACACGGACCCTTAAAAATTATATATTCTACAATAGTTCCTAGGCACCACTCGTAGATACAGGTATGTATAACGAGCCCCAGTCAAAGCCTCCCAGGCTCTAACTTTCACTGGTGGTCTTAACCGCTAGGAGCATCGGGGACAATTAGTGCATCCCAATCCCGTACGGGATTGCGTGTTACCGTTGAACCCCGTCTGACCCGCCGCTGATTCAGCGGTGGGGACAAGCTGAATTGCTGCACAACATCTTCATAGCGGATCCCCTAAGATCCGGCTGGAAGCATCTACGACGTCAATACCTACACAGACTGACAGATCCATAACAAAGCGGGATAGTAGAGGAATGCGGACAATTTATGCAGATCATTGTTCTTCGGACAAAGCCATTTTCGTCAGAGTTATGCACTTATACTCGCTTTATGAAGATGGAGTCGAATACTATAGCTTACTCTCATTCGGCTTTGACTGACCGGATTTCATCATAATTACTCAGAAAAAAAAATAAATCGGACCGTATACTAGGTAGCTTATGAATTGTACGATAGGTAGTAGTAGTTAAACAAGCCGCCCGCCCTGTCGGTTTCCAAATAGGGCCAAATGTACTTTTCCCTCTAAGCTTCCTTCGTAGACGCAACCTACATATAGATCGATCCAGCCGAAAAAAGAACCCTTGGCATCAACCAACACGCGCGATAATACCCGGATCAGCGATATCGAAGCATGAAGAGGATACCATATTGGCGCCTGGTCATCGACCAAGCCGGCGTCACCCCCGAGGTCGCGGACTTCCCGTACGAAGGCTCGGGAACAGAAGCAGACCCGTACATAGTGACATGGATCCCGGACGACCCGCGCAACCCGATGAACTTCAGCGCCTTCAGACGGTGGCTGATCACGGGCGTCGTCGCCTTCGCCACGCTCGCTGTCGCGCTCGTCTCGTCGGCGTACTCGGGCGGCGTCGCCGAGATCATAGCCGCGTTCCGCATCAGCCAGGAGATCGCCATCCTGGGCGTATCGCTCTTCGTCGTGGGCTTCGCTGTCGGCCCCTTGCTGTGGGCGCCCCTTAGCGAGCTCTTCGGCCGCCAGCTCTTGTTCTTCGTCACATACGGCGCGCTGACCGCGTTCAACGCCGGATGCGCCGGCGCGCAGAACCCGCAGACGCTTATGGTGCTGCGTTTCTTCGCCGGTGCGTTCGGTTCGTCGCCGCTTACGAATGCCGGCGGTGTCATTGCGGATATGTTTACTGCGGCGCAGCGAGGACAGGCGATGGCCATTTTTGCGGCTGCTCCGTTCCTGGGCCCGGTGATTGGGCCCATCATTGGTGGATTTCTGGGCGTTGGGGCTGGGTGGCGCTGGGTTATGGGGTTCCTGGCTGCGTTCAGCGGGACATTATGGCTCTTAGGGACTTTCCTAGTACCCGAGACATATGCCCCGGTCCTGCTGCGACGACGTGCGGCCAAGCTGTCAAAGATGACTGGGAAGCATTATATCAGTATTGTCGACCGCGATCAAGGACGCATTGCTTTAGGCGAGTCGTTCAAGATTGCCCTTTCGAGACCCTGGATCCTGCTCTTTAGGGAGCCTATCGTCTTCCTCTTGTCTGTCTACATGGCCATCATCTACGGAACCCTGTATATGCTCTTCGCCGCGTTCCCCATCGTGTACCAGCAGGGCCGAGGATGGAGTGCGGGAATAGGGGGCCTTGCATTCCTGGGCATCTTGGTCGGTATGCTCTTTGCTATTGCGTACACCTTCCCCGATAACAAGCGGTACATTCGAGTCCAGGAGGAACACGACGGTTTCGCTCCTCCGGAGGCTCGCCTCACGCCAACCTTGGTAGGAAGTATATTCTTACCTATTGGTCTCTTCTGGTTCGCCTGGACTAATTATCCTTCAATCCATTGGATGGCTAGTATCTCGGCGGGCGTTCCATTTGGGTTCGGGATGGTCCTGGTCTTCTTGAGCATCATGAACTACCTCATTGACTCTTACACCATCTTCGCTGCATCTGTCCTGGCCGCAAACTCGGTCCTCCGTTCACTATTCGGCGCCGCATTTCCCCTATTTACCACGTACATGTACCAGAATCTCGGTATCCACTGGGCGTCATCCATCCCCGCGTTCTTAGCACTCGCCTGTGTCCCGTTCCCCTTCCTCTTCTACAAGTACGGAGCAGCGGTCCGAAAGCGGTGTAAATTCGCAGCCCAGTCCGCCGCCTTCATGGCGAAGTTGGCAGAATCTCAGGCCGCTGCCAGCTCAGGCCAGGAGGAATCCGAAGACGAGAAGAAAGGACAAGCGAGGGAAGAGGAGGAGCCCGAGAGTGCGGATGATTCTGAGAGTGGCATCACAGGACTACCGGGCCCTCAAGAACTTCGCAGACGCACCAATTCTTGGGCTACTAGCGATACGCGTGGTCGCCCTCTTTCGCGTAGCAGGACTTACGAAGGCAACCCGTACGACATTGACCGCGTGAACACCAGGGAATCATTCGCTTAAGACGCAGCGCGCGTTTGAATGTCATTCAATTACACATGTATAGAATTAAAAACCGAAAGAATAGAAAATTGGGTTCTCACGAGGACGGACGGATATAGACCGGGAGCATACAGGTTGCATAGGGATAGGTATCTCAGAAAAAAACGATGCTTAGGATTCGGGAGACAGCCCGTACATGTAATAGGCATGAATGTATGAGCTCTTAGCGCCAGGCATTGTCCTCGGCGATCTCGCTACTCAGGATTTCCAACTTTGGCGACGGAATCAGGTTCTTTCTTATATATCATAATTTCAATTCATTAGCTAAAACAGCGATCCTAAATGGAAGATATGTGTAGGTAGCAATAAGGTGCTTTATAAGGCTCTTCAGAAAGTGTAGTGAAAAAGACAAGTATTGGAGGCTCTCCCGAAAGGTCGGTCAGGAAGTTCCTGTATCCTTGGCAGTGGTTGGCGTAGCACAGCCGCAATAAACAGCTCAACCTCCAAGACCTAGACGGCAGTGTATGAATATGTACTCTTCTAAACGACCGCAGTCCAGAGATAGCGTCGAGAAGATGCTTAGATAGGCTCAAAAATGAAGCTTAGGAACGAAGCTCGTGGTCTACGTCCACGTCAGCAAATTGTTAGCGCTGCAATTTGCGCTTCACTATGGGAACCCGTGATAGTGTAAGCAAAGCTACTACTCACGCCGAAACATTTCAACGATTGCGGCTAGAATTTTAGGGGTTCAGAGAAGGTATGTAGAGTCACAAGATCCCCCAGTCCCCTCAATCTTTAGCAGATGGCCACTGAATTTGGAGAAGTCGGAGAAAAAGTCTTGGGGCAGGTTGGCATGTGAAGAAGCGCTAACATAAGCGCTAAAATCAAGGGACGATGGCTCCGACATGTGCCTCGGCCGTTTTCGAGTGGGGACTTCTGACATCAGTGTTAACAGATAGACATAGCGTATGGTACCTATACATCCCCAAGGTACATAGGAATTGAAAGTCCCCTACCGGAACTCTACAAGCGTAACTACGGTAGACCCATGTTTGATCCGAGGTACAATGGCAACTTAACGTGTCAGATTATTACTTCTTATAATCATTAACTTCAAGGCCATTTCCTCCAAATTTCTCATATCCTTCCTCAATTGTATATTATCATATATTTTAACCTGCTTAACTACCGCCACTCCATACCATCACCACCAAGCCGAAGATCGTAAGCAGACCCTGTACGACCAGACACAAGCAAAATGGGTGGTAAGTGCTGCTATCAGCTCCAGAAGAAAGACGGTGACGGAATTATAGCTAACAAATAGAATAACAACAGCCCTCGAGCGATTAACGCAAATCTCAGGCCAGCTCTCTGGCTCCAAGTCGGTGCGGGATAAGCTGCTCGAAAAGAACCCAGACGACGTAAGCTACCCGCTATCCAACCCCCCACTCCCAACATATACAATCCGCCTACCGCAACCAGTCAAAAGTTCGAACAGAGCTGACAAATCGAAACAACAGATCGTAGTAACAGCATGTCTCCGAACGGCATTCACAAAAGGTGGCAAGGGCGGGTTCAAAGACACCCAGGCATCTGACCTGATGGCGGGCGCGCTGAAGGGACTCCTAGAGCGCTCCAAGATCGACCCCGCGCTCGTCGAAGACGTATGCGTCGGCGAAGTTCTAGCCCCCGGCGGTGGTGCAACCGAGATGCGCGCTGCGGCCCTAGTCGCCGGCCTCCCCGAGTCTACCGCCGTCCGAACACTCAACCGTCAATGCTCGAGCGGTCTGCAGGCCTGCGTCGACGTCGCCAACCAGATCAAAGCCGGCATGATCGAAATCGGTATTGGTGCAGGTGTTGAGAGCATGAGTTTACAATATGGGTAAGTCATTCCCTCCCCTTCCCCCCTCCCCCTCCCCCTTCCCCCTTCCCCAGCCAGCGTTACATTGGAACCTTCCCATTAACAAACAACCCAAGCCCGCAAGCCGTAACCGAGTTCTCCGAGCTCCTCGAATCCCACCCGGAAGCCGCCAACTGCAAGGTACCCATGGGCGTGCTATCGGAGGACATGGCGCGGGACTACAAGATCTCGCGCGCGGACCAGGACGCCTTCGCGGCAGCCTCGTACCAGAAGGCCCTGAAGGCGCAGCAAGCAGGGCTCTTCGACGAGGAGATCCACCCGCTGACGGTGCAGTTCGCGGACCCCAAGAGCGGCGAGACCAAGACGATAACGGTGAGCAAGGACGACGGCGTGCGCCCGGGCATCACCGCCGAGTCTCTATCCAAGATCCGGCCCGCGTTCGCCGAGAACGGGTCCATCCACGCGGGCAACGCGTCGCAGATCAGCGACGGCGCCGCCGCCGTGCTATTGATGAAGCGGTCGACGGCCGAGAAGCTAGGCCAGGCCATACTGGGCAAGTTCGTGGCGGCCAGCGTCGTCGGCGTCAAGCCGCTGCTCATGGGTATCGGGCCCTGGAAGGCGATCCCCAAGGCCTTCGAGCTGGCTGGCGGCCTGACCATCGACGACGTCGATATCTTCGAGATCAACGAGGCTTTCGCTAGCCAGTGCTTGTGGTGCGCCAAGGAACTCAAGATCCCCCAGGAGAAGATCAACCCCAAGGGCGGCGCTATCGCCTTCGGACACCCGCTCGGATGCACGGGTGCTAGACAAGTGAGCACCCTGCTGTATGAGTTAAGGCGTCGTGGACAGAAGATTGGTGTTACGAGTATGTGCGTTGGCACGGGTATGGGTATGGCTGCTGTATGGGTTGCGGAGTAAATTGTGTGAAAAAAATACCTATAAAAGAGTGTTGTGCAGTACCGAACTATCGAATACTGCCATTTTGGAGACGCCATTTAAGGCCTGGATACACTATCACATGTATGAACATGAAATCATGAACGCGAAGGGCGGTTTAGGGCGGACAAATAACACTGTACATTATATCCGTCTGATATTTAGTATATCAAATACGCCATTACAAGCTACCCCATCTCTACCTCTAAAATATGATCTAAACATGTGCTCCAGAGCCCAAAGCTACTGGGTTATCCGTCAACGTCAAGACTTATACTGGCAGATCGATGGTAGCTCTAGATCGCTCATGATATGTGCCAACGGGGGATGCACTCCGCACTACGAAGAAAAGCCCTCGACGTGGCTGCCTATCCCCCTTTCCTTCGCTAACCTGACAATCTCGAAACCAACCACGAGATCCATGAGACCCAATCCCACGCTCTTGTAGATGACATTGCCAACTGTGAGCCAGCGCGATAGGTGATGGTCATGTGCGGACTGCTTATTCCCCTGATCGTCCGTGCCTGCCTTACTAGAACTTCGCCTATGGAATGGCGGAGGCAAGGGGATGGGTAAGCCACTGCTGCTGCCCTTGCGGCTCGGACTGCGCGACGAGGAACGCTTAGCCCCGCTACCAGAGGCTGAGTCCGACCCAAAAACGGATGACATAGCTGAGCCGGAAGACGCGATATCTAGTTTGTCGAAAGACTCGCTCACAGAGGAACCTTCCGTTGAACTCCGCGATGTTATCGATTCCGCTTCTTCCTTGGCCAGTCTATGGATCATGACCAGTTCGCCCAGTCTATTCCTTGTTAGCTTCCTGGTATGTATGGATTAACAGGAGACTACGTTAGGGGACTCACTCGACGAGCTGTCTAGGCTGTAACCCCGCTTCAATAATTTCACCTGCTTCCTTCAATGCCCCATCTAGTGTATCTACGACGATGACACCTCCTTCTGTTGCATGTTTATGATAATGCAGGTGACCGGATGAGTGAGTTCTAGTTGCCTGAAGCAGTAGTTCCTTAGGCAGTTCACGCATCTTAGGTGTATAACTCCCAACTGCCACAATCAGCCTACCTTTCCTTCGACCCTCGTGGCTCGTGAGTATGCTCGCATCGAACAAGTCCTCCGTGCTAGGCGTACAGCAGTAGATGACGTCTGCCGCCCTGATGTGCTCTTTCTGCAGCCGCTCATACTCCCCATAAGCCGGAGTGAGAAGACTAAATTGTGCTTCATCCCATCCTTCGCGCTGCTTTATTTCCAGAGGTATTCCATGGATTTTCTTGAACGTTCGCCTTGCTGCATCGCTGAATTTCCGGTTGATGATATATACTTGGCGGATAGTATCACCCCGCAACATCAGCGCGAGCCGAATATGCCAGTACGCCTGCAAACCCGAACCAAAGACGGTCAATGTGCGGACTGTAGCCCGCTTCATAAGAAGGCATGACGAAGCAAGCGCGGTGCGGAAAGCAGTCAAAGTCTGGGCATGGAGAAAACCTATGGGAAGCCCTTCAGGTGAGTACAGGGTTAACGAGCCTGTGGGGCTTATCGTAGGTAATGTGGGATCGGATGATGGTGACGACAATGTCACAACTATAATTTTGGTTAGTCTGGGCACAATTTGAGGTCGAAATCTCGACTTTCGGTAGGGTTACCTTTTATTGCGTGGCCAATAGTGCTAAATGATGGCATGAACAGCGTAGTTGTACCGGCAGTATTAGAATGTATGGATGTCCGTTCGGGTTGATGTACGACGCCATCTTCTATCGACTGCGTCCCAGTCGAATATTCATGAAGAGCATTTCTGAGCGTCTGGATGAATCCTTGGGCCTCATCACTACTCAGGCTCTCCAGCATGCCTCGAATGTGCTCATCAGAAAGAATTGTTAAAGACATGTTACTTCCGGCTTCGGATGTCACCCTAGACGGGCAAAATCTTCAAATCCTATAGAGATAGAGTTGATCGCAACTAGATAATTGGGTCCGTCTGATGTCTTGGGAGTAGAGTCAAGAGAATAGATGTCTCGGCATTAGCTGTTGATAGGTAGCCTCATCTATGAATTGCGTAAGTAGGTGTCTTGGACAAAACTCCCAAGAGATCTCAAGATTAGTTCGTGTCGAAGTGGAAAGACAGATCCGACCCTCGGTAGTCGAGACCAATGTTTGGCCGAAAACACACATTACTCATACCCTCCATTTTCCATATAGTTAGTTAGTGATATCCACGAAAGATTCTTTCAGAATGCCATGGATCTTGGCGTTGATACACATTCCTTTCATCCTCCTAAATCCGAGATAAATGGAGATGGGCAGAATGGTCGCTCTAATTGGCGACAATGGGAATACGTGTACCCAAGTCGGCGGAACTACAGCTGTACCTACCGTACCTCACCTATAGCTACATCTACCCCGCTGTCATCCATGGATAGCTGCGTAGCCGCTTACATAGTAGGACCCTCAAAGGTTTGGTTTAGGGCGTAATAAGTGACGTAGGAATGGAGGGGGGGTCAAGCTTGGCAACTTACGAGAATCGAATTCAAGTTGGACAGAAACGGCGACGATTGATTTACTACTAGGTACTTACCTATTAACCGTCCAACCAGCAGGTTTTAAATTCCGAACGAAGCATATGCTCATCGGATAGAGAACTACAATTAAAAGAAATATGCAAGATGTATCAATCCTTTGATTGTCCAATAATCCCCTATTTCCATTGCCAAAACCGGTGCAACGTAACGCAACGCAACGCAGCGCAATCCATGCGCACAATACCGTAATCCCTTTGCCAGACTTATGTAGAATTTCTCGAACGCCGCCAAGGACCTTTACCAAAGGTATCACAGGACCAACCACCTAGAGTCAACTCGCACCAAACTCACCCAAATTCGACCGCCAATATGATATCTGCCGCCGCCGCCGCCGCCATGCTGTATGTACCATGTACCATGCCGAGATCACAAATATCCGTGGATAAACCAAACCGGAAGACACCAACTTTTTGTAGAACGCCCCAATTCGAATCACGAACAACGACCCACGACTCACCGCTAACGTTTAGCGAGCCTGCATACCCGCGCCATCCGTTCGGAACACCAACATGGCATGCTTCCCGCGAACCACATCACCGGCGTCGCCATTAAGACCCGACATACCGTTGTGTCCTCCTTTGCTCGTGCCAAAGCCCAAGTCGCGGATGCGGCCGCTGCCAATGTCGAAAAGCGTTCCATGGACCTGAAGGCCCCGCTCGGCAATAGCGTCCTGGATCACGGCATTGGCTAACAGGACGTTGACACCAGCCTCGACATTGAGCTCCGCGATGCGCACCGCGCGTTTCTTATCGTCGGTGATAGCATCCAGTTCCTCTCTGTGAGCGTTGCGCAGAGCCTTCAATGGCGTCAACCACGTGTCCAGCACGCCGCCGAGGCGAGCATCGCCCAGTGCTGCCGCGGCGCCTCCGCATGCCGAGTGCCCGCACAGTACCACGTGCTTGACCTTCAGGTGGAACACCGCATACTCGATGACGGCCGACGTGTTGATGTCGGTCGGGGAGACGATATTGGCAATGTTGCGGTGCACGAACACGTCGCCGGGCTGCAGGCCCAGAATCGTCGTCTCGGGACATCGCGAGTCGGAACAGCCTAGCCACACTATATCGTATGCGTCAGCCGTTTGCGCACTGCAATAAACTGTCTCATGCTTCAATTTTTTTTTTCCTTTCCCATTTCATCCCACGTCTCACTACATAAAATCAACGGGAGATAGATTCCGTGAGCTCGGATCCCCACAACTCGCACAGGTCTCGCTTGGCACTATCCGGGATCCAAGACCCCGAATCTATGCTAGTAATCTGTTGAGTGGGTCCCGTCTCATCTCGCATCTCAACAAAGGAACCAAGATATACTATCATAATACCCAGTATACCAAGGAAACGGGAAAGGATACATACGAATTTCTGGCGATTGTCCCGAGGCCAACTTAGAGAAGAAGTCGGGGTTCTGGTGGCCCTTGTAGCCAGCCCAAGCTTGGTTAGAGCTCAACGCGTAGGCGAAGGCATCTTCTGTGGCCATGGTAAGCGAAAACGGTCTCTTTCTCCAAAAGAGTTACCCTCGCCAATCTCGGGATCTGAAAAAAGAAATAATAATAATATTTAAGCGTATTTTTTAATTTAGGTACGGTATAAGATGCCGGATCCCACACCCCCTGTGGATCCAGATCCTTGGAGCAACACCGTCCTCCTTTCTTGGCGGGGTATTATTAACTGGATAGGGGAAAGAGAGATATGTAGGAATAATCAACGTACGCGGAGAACCAGGCATCTTGAAGGGGGGGTCTGGATTGCGCCCTTTTATATGTCTTCGAGGCAAGGTAGGTCACCTACTATTATGTAGGCAGGTTATAACAAGCCACGGCCTCGAGCGGCAACGCAAGATCCCACCCAAACGGGACTGCACGCGGGATGTAGGATGTGAGCGAATTAGGAAGTCCCAAGCCCAATCAGATCTGGCGCTCGCCCACTTTCTCCTGCACACCACTACCTAGGAGGAGGGTCTTCGTGTTGTTGTTTGCTGAATAACGAAATAACTTGACCGAGATTTCCTAGCGCGCCCTGCTCGAAATACCGCTTTGCTGTTCGTCGGTGGTCCCTCGGAGGAGGCCGTTGATCGTACGGAGATGATGAATGGCACGACGGGGGTTGGTGAGAAGTAATAACCTAGGTAAACAGGTAAGCAGGTAAGGAAATGGGTCTAAGAGGCGTCGTCGGCATGTAAGATAATCTTTGCCTGCGTGGATCAATGGAACGATATACAGATATATAAGGTCGATCTAGGAACTAAACAAGCAGGAACACGTAGATATAGGAACCGAGGAGGAAGAGGCTCAGACTATGTAGTAAAAGCTGACGGGACCTGGCGTCAGCGCCCAGAGGGCTTTTTAATATTACACATTGGGCTTGGGATTATCGAGATACGGTACAGATAGGATCGGCCAGTCCGGAGTCCGGGGTAAAGCAACAAGCTTCAGACGGCGGATGTAGTACATTTTTTTCATAATTTCCTCAACTCTAATACTTCTATTTCTTCCTCCCTACATCATAGTGTTTTACCTAGGTTCAATAGTGTCTATGTGCATGTTTGTAGCTTAAAGCTCGCCCCTTCGGTGTTATGCCCTCACATACATGTACACTATGTAACTACTTAAATACTACGTACAAAGACATGGGATAATAATGGCTGATATTATGAAACCTGTCACAGTCGCAAACCGCACAGAGCGAGACAAGCGCAACATAGAGCTACACACGGCTATTGGTAACATTGGCAAGCAAGCCATAGGTAATGCTCGCATGCCTCCTCGGACATACATCTCTCTGTCAGTTTCCCCCAGCAGCCAATAGCCAATCTGCGCGCAACGTGCTCGCAGGAACCCCTGCCAGGAACCAAACAGGGCTTGCGGCACTGGAGAAAGAAAGCGGTGAGGGAGACACACTTTCGGCTCTACATTATGTACTACCTAGCTACATGCCTACCTAGCAGCCTAGTTAGTTATTTACATGTGTGTAGTATCGCGGATTCACAAATTCACAGATTCACCCAGATCAAGAAGTACCCTGGCAAATAATCTCAAACGCAACGAACATAAAGATGCCTCCTGATCGACTTCCCTGAAAATATTATACCCTCCAATCCCTTCCTGCCTGTATCCAATATACTTTTCCCAAATTTGTGCGGTACGTAAGCCTAATCTAAAGCTTGTATCTTAGGTTACAGACCCAGCGCTCAGGAACGCTTCCTGTTTGAATGCCCGTCTTGTGCAGGGAAATACGACGCTGCGACGAGGCTTTCGCTTGGCTTTCGCTTGGCTTTCCGCTTGGCTGCGCTCTTGGCTCGGCTCGGCTTGACTATCCCTATCAGGCAATATTGATAAAATACCTTATCTATATAAATCAATCACTACCGTAAGGTCCGAGATCTTATCACTTTAAGATTAATACCAAGAGATATCGTAAGACTTGGCTCTATTAATTGGCATTGGCAGTGTTCGCATGCTACGGGGGAGACTTTCACCGATACGAAGAGTTTAATCAGTCATTTGTCACATTGGTCGTTGGTCAATTTCTGAAGATGGAGTAGGCTGTATGCAAATCCATTTGGTTTGGTATTCCTTTTACCTCCTCCAACGCCGGAACTGTGCAAATGTAGAGAAATCATGACCCATGACCCATGACCGACCGTAACGCTTAGACCTTGATAGCGGTCTCTAGCGCCTTCTTCTTCTTCTCAATGCGCTTATTGGCCTTGGCGCCCATAATACCACCACCCCACTGTCGTCGAGCGTTCTCAGAGTTGGCAAGGTAACCATCCTTGATAGCGCTGACGAGCTTGGACAGCTCGTTCTTGTCCTCGGATCGGACCTCGGTGATGGCGAGGACGGCAGCGGTCTGAATTTCGTTAGATAAGTCATCCTGAATATGACATTCAGTCAATACATACCTTCTTGTGGACAACAGTTCCGAGACGAGCCTTGCCCTTGATGATGGCGTAAGGGACACCCATCTTTCGGCAGAGGGCGGGGAGGAAGATGACCAGCTCAATGGGGTCAACATCGTTGGGGATCAGGACGAGCGAAGCCTTCTTGTTCTCGATCAGGCCAACAACGTGGTTAAGACCGTACTTGACAGCATAGGGCTTCTTGCTGACGTCCTCCTTCTTCTTTCCCTCCTTGATGGCAGTAGCCTCCTTGACCAGACGCTCCTTCTTCTCGGCCTTGGATTCAGGTCGGTACTTGTTGAGAAGCTTGAAGGCCTGGGCAGCAGTGTTGCGGTCAAGGACATGCTGGAACTGGGAAATGGCAGGCGGGACCTTCAGGCGCATGTTGATGATCTTGCGCTGGCGCTGAAGACGGACATACTCGGGCCACTTCACCATGCGGGAGAGGTTGCGCTTGGGTTGGATGTCCTGACCGATACCGAAGTTGCGGGGTCGCTTCTCGATGAGGGGGTTCTAATCAACATGTCAGCACCACTTTGCATTCGGAAAGGGAGACCATAGGATCTAAGAGATTTGTACTCACCTTGGGGGCCTTCTTGGAACCCGCCTTCGAGGAGAAGGGGGCCGGAGCGGCCTTCTTACCGGACTTGGGAGGCTGTCATTGAGAAGAAAGACATCAGCAAATGTGTTCCATTGACTGTAGTCTTTCTTGAACTCTAGAGAGAAGATCGCGAGTGGCATTTCTGCACACTACGCGAAGATCTCAAGCCAGTTCTTCACCTGCGTCCGAAAACAACAGGCGGAAGTAAAGCAACTCAACAAGTGAGTGCCATTGAATTAATTGACTACATGCGCAAGCGCATCATGTCTCGGGTTATCAGGAGCTTACCATGTTGATTAGTTGGTCGAGTGGTCGTGTTGGGTGAAAAGAAGCGACCAAGGTTGAGAGGTGTGAGAAGGAAAAGATATCTCGTAAAAAGCTGCGAACTTGGAGAAAATAAAATTGTGCGTGGAGGGTTTCGCAGTGGTTGGTAGAACTTCGGCAGAAAATAAGATGGGCTAGACCTCAAGTGAGCTAGTGCGTCTAGCCTTTGACTTCTGTGCATCTTGCCCCTCTATACTATCTCGTGTACCTTTGTATCTACTTGCAACCCCACCAAGATTCGAACGAACTTTTGTCTGCAAGCAATGAGTTTGAGTCAAAGCCGTTGAATCTTGATCTCTCGAGTTTTATTTAATTATTCTACATTTCAATTGTTTTATTATTAGATCTTTCTATTCTTTATTTGCCTGCTATTTCTGACATAATCAGAAATACGTTAAAAATGCCGCCAGCGCTCTGCGCCCTCTGTAAGACGGAGCGAGCGTTGATCAAGAGACCTAAAAACTATCAGAAACTCTGCAAGGGTTGTTTCATCAGAATATTCGAAGATGAAGTGCACCACACAATAACCTCGTCGCAGCTTTTCTTTCCCGGAGAAAAGGTGGCTATTGGCGCATCAGGTGGAAAGGATTCAACAGTCCTAGCCTCAGTACTCAAGACTTTGAATGAGAGACATAATTACGGTGTCGATTTTGTACTTCTGAGTATTGATGAAGGTATCAAGGGCTACAGAGATGACTCCCTCGAAACGGTCAAGCGCAACGCCGTACAATACGATATGCCACTAAAAATAGTGGGCTACGATGAACTGTATGGGTGGACAATGGACCAGGTCGTTGAGACTATCGGCAAGAAAGGCAATTGTACCTACTGTGGTGTCTTCCGGCGACAAGCTCTGGACAGGGGTGCCAAGATGCTAGGAATTAAACACGTCGTCACTGGCCACAATGCCGACGACGTGGCAGAGACCGTTCTAATGAACCTCTTACGAGGAGATCTACCGCGATTATCAAGAAGCACAAGCATCGTGACAGGAAGCGATGCTAGTGAAGTGAAAAGGAGCAAGCCCCTTAAATATTCCTACGAAAAGGAGATCGTGCTGTACGCATATCACAAGAAACTTGACTATTTCAGCACCGAATGCATATATAGTCCGGAAGCCTTTAGAGGAAGCGCTAGAAGTTTGATCAAGAATTTGGAGAAGGTCCGTCCTAGTGCCATATTGGACGTTGTTCGAAGTGGCGAGGATATGGCACGACTTGTTCCCGGCGCGACGCAGAGCTCTTGTCGTTGTGAAGGAAAGGCTGCATCTCAACAAGCTCCTGCTGACGAGGACAATATTGGTGGTTGTGGTTCTGCAAACGGTCGCACGAATGGCGGCGAAATGGCAGCCATGGAAAAGCAACTCAGAGAAAACGAAGCTGCTGAGGCTGCAGGGCTTGAAACAGAAATTACAATTAGAAAGGTTGAAAGTCAGCACCTTGACAAGCCGGACCCGACCAATGGCCAACACAAAGCAGCAGGTACCAGTCTCCCTATTAGATTAAAACAAAAACTAGGCACTTGTGAGAAGTGCGGTTATATGTCAAGCCAGAAGCTATGTCAAGCTTGCATGCTTCTAGAGGGTCTGAATAAGAACCGGCCAGAGATCACGATATAGAAATAGGATGGGTTGGCGTTCCGGAATGCTTGGGCCTACTAAGATGGGATTGGAAAGATACCCAATAGAATTCCTTATGAGCAAACAATATGACGATGACAAAATGATTCGATATCAAATGCTGTATTTTGTAGGCTTTGTACAAGTAGTTACCGATCGTAAAGTCTGTCTCTCTCCCTCCATTGCTGTTATCCCATTTATGTGAAGCGCTTTTCAACCTAGACATCATGTAAGCACTGCGGGCATCCAGTCTATAGCCAAGGTAACATACCCTCCAAGGGTTGTTGAGCTCGAACCCTGCCGGGGCTATGGGTGCATCACTTTGTCCTCGTAGGTATCCCGTTAGCCGGCGGTCTCGGTCCATCACTACAGAACATCAGGTCAGCTATGTTCGGATCTCAATGTGTCGCATCTCGGATTCGCGATCTGCCGTACTCTGTCTGTCCCATTGGTCTAATGATCGCCTCGCTCTCTTGCCGCCGTTGTTCCAATGCTTGAGTTTCGAAAGGCCGGCGCCAGTGGCACCAAACATCTAGCAGGTCTTAGTTATCCGAATACTCCACCTATCGCATAGCTTCGTAATCGATGAGGAGTTCTTACGGCAAGGATAATTCCATAGGGAATCAGTGCTTCGAACGGGACGGCCATTGCGGGAATGAAGAACTATACAGCCATTAGAAATTAGTACAAACCAATGCGAATGGCTGTTTGAAGTTGATGAACCCACAGTTGCGCACTACCAGGTATTCCGTTTGCAATGGCTCTCGAGAGCTTCAATCTACAGGCAAGTCCGCGATATTAAATGATGAGGTTAAGTTCAAGCAACCAATGATGTGACCCCAAAATTATGGCCTGAGGTGCCGATGTTGAAGCACACTTCGGGTTTAGTGAGTGTGAACTAATCGCAAGTGGTCCAAGCTCGCCGTATGTACGTACCTGTGCTACCAGTTCCCTTAGCTGACTAATTTGTGGGGCGTGGTAGCTGCAGGACGACCAACATTGTTAACTTCGCCCATCGAAAGGACGTCGCGAGGGGAGCTTGTCATCGTCGCAAGTCGCTTTTTTCCCTTCTGCACATACCCTTCTAGTAATTGTTTTCTTAACAAGACGCGTCAATTACTTCGTCGAGCCACAACTTCTTATCGTATTAGCAAAATAGGCTACCTAATACCGGAACCCGGCGCGTCGATAAGCCTTTGAACTTCGACAAGTGAACACCCACCACACATATTCAAATGCCTTCGGCGTCGCCAATTTCCGAGCCTATAGCCTTCCTACCAATATACGCAATACGGTTCCGAAGCTTGTAGACTTCCCCAGCCTTTTGCGACAGGCATGCGACGAGACTCTTCATGACGCGAAGCGGCGCGATTCGGAGGTCTTGGAACATACCCTTGCCACCACTTGTGTACTCGGCGCATGATAACATTTACCATATACAACCACCACCTTCGACCTACTGAAACCTGCCGTTCCTGCCTGTTGCATTGACACAGGCAATGGCCAATGCACAACTTATGCAAGACGAATTACAACAAAGTGTAGTTCTGTCCGAAGAAGATGCTGAGTTTGAGGCGGACTTGCCACACGACACAATGATGGTTGACGACGATATCCCTCAGCCGCCTGGCAACATGGGCGAATCACCGTATCCTCCAGGTGAATATGCACATCATGATGTGGAAAACTACGACAATCAAGATGAAAACGAGGTCGATATGGGACCCGTAGATGATATGGGTCTTGAAGACGAGGAAGAGGGCGAGTTGGGAGACCAACCAGTCGAGGATGATGAATTAGATCAGGAAGACGACGAGTCCAGTAGCGAGGAAGACATCCACGATGATGATGACGCCGCCTTCGATATCGATGTCGACGCTGAAGGAGAAGATGACGAAGATATCGGTGCGCGTCAAATTAACCCGAATGCAGCTTTTAGTGACGAAGATGATGCGGAGCATGAAGCTGCTGAAGACGACGATGAAAACGAAGGAGTTGGTGCTGTTAAGATCAAGCCTGGCGACACGGAAGATGAAGAGAGCGATAGTGAGGATGATATTAGCTTAGCCTCAGGCTCTAGTGACCGAGAATCCACAGCAGAGTGGGAAGAAGCTGTCGATAACGATGACGAAGAAGAAGAAGAAGAAGAAGAAGAAGAGTCTGATGTTGTTGACCCTAACAATTGCATATTCTGCAAGAAGCACAAGGACCACTATCCTGCAGAGGAATTCGGGGCCTACCTCTCCTGCAAGAGTTGTGGTGAACATGGTATGTGACATAGTCCAAACAGATCAGGGAAGAAACTGATGTACTAACGCGAATTACCAGCTCACCAACAATGCGCCCGTGCTGAAGGAGCCCTTAGTACTAAAAACAGTGAGTTGATATACCATTCACTCTTCTGTTAATGCATCGCTTACTTACCTATATACACAGATGCATCAAATTGGAAATGTCCAGATTGCGCTGCCGACGATGCTAGTAACTCGGAAGCCGAGTTTGGACGTGAGAACATGGGAGACGATCAAGATATGGAGATGGAAGGTGGCGTTGATAGTGATCTATCTCCCACATCTGCCAGTCGATCAACCGCTCATAAGCTTACTCGAGATCTCCTCCCTTCTCAACGCGGCGTGAATAAACCAGACTCGCACTCTATGTTCAATCAATTAGTTCTCGACGAGGATCCCTTGGATGGCTCCCGTGTCCTCCGAAAGAGAAAGACATCTTCAGCCGAAGCAGAGGAGGATGTAATGTCACTTCGGAAGCGAAGGAAGAATACATCAGAGTCTATCCAAGACGATGTCAACCAAGAAAAAGCCAATGCGGCGGAAGTGTCAACTAGGCCACGGTCGGTGCGCTCGCTGCGGCACAAAGCATCAAACTTAGAGGCCTTATGCACCGTCATTAAGAAGTCGCGTTCTAGCCTAGTCGTTAAGATGCGAGTAGATGCTGCGCGACTGCAGAAAATTTTGCACATTCCAAGGTCGCAAAGGAAACGCTCCAACAGGGCAACCGCATCCCGCGCATCTCGATCGTCGAGAAATGTCGGGTCAACACGAGCTGCAGCCGTTGCAGAACCACTGCCCATGGCTCCATTCTTCCCATCAAGCTATTCTCAGCCTTTCTACTCGTTCTATGACAAAGAGCCAGATGAGCTCAAAGGCAAGCCGTATGGTGGCATCCTAACCGAAGAACAGGCCGACACAACGAAGACTCTACCAACAAAAGATGACCGACGCCGGTTTGATGAGGCCAAACAGAAGGCCGAGGAGGAGTGGAGAAATCGATTGCTTGCCATGCAGGCCGAAGCGGAAGTACCAGTGAAGAAGTCAAGGAAAGCTTCCGGCCCCGCCAGCCAAATTGAATGCATCGAATTTGGGGGCTGGGAAATCGACACGTGGTATGCAGCTCCGTATCCCGAAGAGTACAGCCGCAATCGGGTCCTGTACATTTGCGAATTTTGCTTAAAGTACATGAACTCGGACTACGTCGCATGGCGGCACAAGCTGAAGTGCCCTGCAAAACACCCTCCTGGCGACGAGATATATCGCCATGGCTCAATTTCATTTTTCGAGGTCGACGGCCGCAAGAACCCAGTCTATTGCCAGAACTTGTGTCTCTTGGCCAAGCTCTTCCTCGGTTCCAAAACATTATACTACGATGTTGAACCATTCTTATTTTACGTTCTTTGCGAGTATGATGATCTTGGCTACCACTTTGTCGGTTACTTCTCGAAAGAAAAACGTGCGAGCAGTCAAAACAACGTGAGCTGTATTCTCACTTTACCTATTCACCAACGAAAAGGATACGGCCACTTGCTCATTGACTTCTCATATCTCTTAACCAAGGTCGAAGAGAAGACTGGTTCTCCTGAGAAGCCCCTCTCTGATATGGGTCTTGTCTCATATCGAAATTACTGGAGATTGGTCATTTGCAAGTACCTGATAGATCACATGCCCGAAGATAAGTCACAGAAGAAGGGCTTGAGCATTAGGCAGATATCCGACGAAACAGGAATGACCCCCGATGATGTCATTTCAGCTCTTGAGGCTCTCCGTTTCCTTGTTCGGGATCCCGTTACTCAAGTCTACGCGTTCCGAGTAGATCTGGCCTACTGTCACAAAGAAGTTGCAAAATGGGAAGCGAAAAATTATGTTAAGCTGAATCCGAAGAATCTGACGTGGATGCCGTACGTTATGGGCCGCAGCAACGCTACGAACTTCGAATTAGGACCAGCTCTTAACACGATTGCTCCCCGTGAAGAGGACGAAGAGGTCAAGGCCGTCCAGACGCTCGCTGAAAGTGGTATCGCGACTGGAGATTTTGCTATTACTCAACCGGCCGACCAAAAACCGTCTCTAGGATCTGAACCATCAGTCCTTGAATCGACAGAACCAAATGACAACGCTGTCACTGAGGGCAGAGAGGATATCAAGGTTAACGGTATCGGCAAGGAAAACACAGAAGCTCCAGGGGTTCACTCAGAGGATCCAAGAGCCTCAACTGGTGCCGCTGTGAGCGCCCCAGATGATGAGAATGCCTGGCTTAAGCCATACGAGTCGATCCCACCAAGCAGATTCCAAGTCTTCCCTCCGATTAACAATCGACGCACAGCGATGTCGCGCCTCAACTCGACCATCTCTCGACCACCACCTCTGCCGCGTATCCCGCCTCCTAGCGCCAGACGAGCTGCGAGACCTAAAGCTCGCCGCTCAACCACCGGTACATCAGCTAGGAAGACAGCCCCGAAGGCCAGCTCCGGCAAACGTAAGCCCGGAGGCACCGGTCGGGGTCCGGGCCGTTGGCCAAAGGGCACTAAGAAGAGCGACTACGGCAATGCAGACAGTGGTCCTGGCTTGCCCCCCGCATGGATCGAGCGACAGCGACAAGCGGCGCTGGCCGCGGCCAACGCCGTCGACGACAATGATACACTGGATACGGTCCAGGTGCAGGTGTCGGAAGGTGGCAAGAGTCAGAGCCAAAAAGGTAAACAGACAATTGCTATGGCTACTAAGTTCGAGGTCACGGCCGATGGTGCTCCCGCGGAGGGAAGCGCGTTGCCTGATGGCGTTGGTGTCGGTGCCGATGTTGATGTTGATGTTGATATGGGCGGAGTTGATGAGAACACAGAGACAGTTACTGCGGGGGCGGAAGACGCATGAACATTCGTCGTCTAGATGAGCGTTCGCTTTGTGGCATTCGTAGACTTGTCCTTGTATGTATGTATATTTGAGCTGCCGTTGGCCTAAAGCTGCGAGACTTGCGGAAGACGGACACAATATTACGGAAGGAATGGCGTCTGTGCGTGTCTGGCGTCGCGGCGAAATCGGATGACATCCGATACTTCCTTTTGCAGTTAGTTATGGGTTTGGAGGGCTAGATACCTAATTGATCGGTTGATTTTAGCTGCGAATTCATGATTGTAGAGTTTTTTCCTTGCTTTTTTGGGGGTCTGCTGTGCTGTAGTGGAAGGGCTGGTGTGGAAGTCAGACGGGATACCTCTTATTAATCTACCTTACTAATAGTTTCATCATTACACGGTAGGGTATTGAGAACCAGCATTCGGCTAAGGGTCAATCTTGCCAGTGTATGGATACCTTCTTGCGTACCTAAAGAAACGTCGAATTATCGTCAAGAGTGACTATTCTATCCCACATGGAAACCCCCTCGCGTGTCTCTTATGAGTGAATGTAGAAGTAGCATGCGTGGACACCGATTGCGTCTCGTCCAGTAAGCTCCATTATAGAGATTTTTTATAGTGATGATAATAAATTTTACTTCGGTTGTTATTGTAACCGGTTAGATCCGTTTATTGTATTTGAGATCACTTGATTAATAGACAGGTGAGCTTTACTTTTATAAATGGCCCTCGATATATGTACCTTATATAGTAATGAGGGAGGGGGGAAGTGAATATAGGCGTTAAATATATATTCACGACACGCACCTACCTATTTATATAATTATGCTCGGATGCTTCGCGTTATTTACTCTGTTCGGGAATTCTAATAGTATGTGGTGTTACGGTAGTAACTACTTATGGATTAATAACAAGGCAACTCAACTCATTCCTTCATGTCAACTTGTTTAGGGCCACTGGCAGTATCTATAATTTGTCCTTATGAATTTGATAACATAGACCATAGACTCTTAAGCGAATACACGAGTTACTAGGTATAGCACATATACACATAAGCACTTAACTCTTCTTGTGATACTACAACTAAGGCTCTCGTCATTAGAACCAAATTCTCGCTGACTATCTCGGCTATTGAAAAGTGTTAAAACGTATATATGACATGCCAATTTTCGGAATCTTGAGGTAAGGCTGCGGTTAATCCATGATTATTAGGACCGAGCACATATTACCAGACGGTTAGAATATCCTTATCAGTACGCTCGACACAATGAAGCTAGGTAGTTTGTTGAAGCCTAGTAGCGTTACCTAAATTTGAAAGGTGACAATGTTGCGTAGGTACATAGGTATGTATCCCCTTTCTCCTTTAACGGCCTCTTTTCTCTTGGTTGTTCAGGCACTATCTCGAGGAGTTGAGTATGGACTAGCTACCTATTTTGTTATTTTGTGATTGGTATTTGAAATTGAAAATATGTACCTTAGGTGCCTTGTTATAGACCAAAATAGAGATCCGGAATTATTATATCTCATTCATTTTCTTTTTCGATATTTGAAGGACAATAAGTTCTACTCTGAGTATAAGAATAATATACTTTAATTTCATAAAGCTTTTAGTAGATATATGGGTTTAAATGAATATTCCTAAAACGGCCAAGGACACATATAGTGGCGTCTAATGTTTCAGCCTCGCAGACAAGGGGTCCAATTATTATGAACACGGCTAAAGTTGAACTTGTCAAGTTTCATCACTTTCAACGCGTCAAAACTGGCATCTTCTTCTATTCGACAAAGGAGCTGTATAATGGCCTCGCTGGTCCGAGGTAGCCAGCGAATTTCGCGGATATGAAGCGTCATAATTCGAACTCTAAAATGTCGGGCCGCGTAATCCCAATGCTGCTGTTCTTGGCCCTGCATCAGCTTCTCATCTCACCCGTCATCGCATACACAGCGTTATCGGATCATTTCCTCAAGCTAGTTCCTTCGGGAGGCGCAGACTTCGATATCGAAAATGGAAAGCTCTTAGCGCCCATTCTAATACCGCGCGTTCCGGGCACGCCGGGTCAGACAGCTGCCCAGCAGCATTTCGTAGACTTCTTCGCGAAAGAGCTGCCGAAATGGAGTATTGAGTGGTATAACTCGACATCGACAACACCCCTCTCAGACAACAAACAGGTGCCTTTTCAGAATCTGTTATTCAAAAGGGAACCGCCATGGGTTAAGGAGGGTCAGTCGAATTTACTGACCCTCGTGGCCCATTATGACAGCAAGATTACCCCCGAGGGTTTCATTGGCGCTACTGATAGTGCTGTGCCCTGCGCCATCTTGATGCACGTTGCGAGGACCCTTGACAAATATGTCACGCAGATGCATGATGAGATGTCTACGCTTGGTGAAGGTGGGACGGTTCCAATGGATATGGGCGTGCAGATTCTATTGCTCGATGGCGAGGAAGCTTTCAAGCAGTGGTCGGACACTGATTCAACTTATGGAGCAAGGTAAATACACAGTTGCTTTAGGCGTTTAACGTAATGTGCATAACTGACAACTTGTTTAGAGCATTAGCAGACACCTGGGAGAACTCACCTCACCCAGCAATGTCATTCTACCGCAACCCCTTGGATCAGATTAGCATGTTTGTGCTACTAGACCTGCTTGGAGCCGCCAACCCTACAGTGCCGTCCTTCTTCCAGACGACGCACTGGGCGTATAAAGCTATGGCCACCATCGAGGACAGAATGCGCAAGCTTGGGCTTCTGGAATCAAACCCGCAACGACCATTTTTGCCGGATCTGGAGAAGAATGCAGTTACTTTTCAACATGCTTATATCGAAGATGACCACAAGCCCTTTATGGCTCGGGGAGTCCCGGTTTTACATGTGATTGCTTCCCCTTTTCCTCAGGTGTGGCATACAATGGATGATGACGGTGCACATCTGGATATGCCTACTGTACGTGACTGGGCCAAAATTGTCACGGCTTTCGCGCTCGAGTGGTTGGATATGATGGAGGTTGAACCGAAAGAAGAGACTGAAGCGCCAGTCACAAGTTGAGGTTGATGGCTGTATATTTGCATAGGATTTGTCTAATGTACATAGCGTTTGGCATGGAGTTATGGTATCGAAATATTTGATCTTATTATCATAGTGCCTGATAGATGAAAATCTTAAACCCATGAGTCTGTGTTATGCCTTGTTTAAAAGTTCGCTTGTCTTCATACTCCTGTGTCTATTGAACGTTGTATTGGCGGATCGAACCTCGTTGGCACGTGGTTTCTACGTAGATTATAACTCTATCGTCTAGTGTCTCTTACCTACATGTAAGTTTAGATCCGGTTATTTTGAATATCGTATTCGCCTACAAGGTGGGAAAACCGTATATCATAAGAGTAGAGTACTTGTTGCGATTCTATCACAATGATACCTTTCGCATATCTTACCTAATCTATTAGGCGGCCTCATCATTTTACAATGCATTAAGCTAGTTCATCGCAAACAAATCTCAGACATAGCTATGTAATACAAATATGTAACATATATGCACTCCATATCTCTTGACTGTGGTCGACAAACCGATTAACAAAACATTATTACCTTTTCACCAGTAAGCAGATGGCATGTTCGAATATTCTGTGCATTAGCATACATAAAAAAGAACGAATCTCGGGCGGTACAATTGAGATTGATGACTCCACATTCTACGTCATCCTCTACTACATACATGTATGTAGTCCCCAATGAATGGGGTGACCACCTGCATGCGAAGTAGGTACTCCCGTATACATAGAAAACTTAGTTGCATGCAAGTAACAGCCCGAATATGTACCTGCTTATAGTGGTAGTATAGGGCAAAACAATAGGGATAGGTACTTGAACTGTACTACGTAAAAAACGGGGTGGAACGGTAGCTGGCAGCACTGACCACTAGCAGAACCGAACACGTCGATGGGGCTTCATGGGAACGCTTTCTGCCGCGTCACAATGGCCACCCCCGAAGGGAAAACGGAAAGGAGCAGGTGGACGGACGAACCAGGTACTATGTATGTCGCCCAGGGCCGCCCTAAGAGGTCCAGTCATTGAGTTCACTTTCCTGACTCTCATCATAATCTTTTCCCCTTTTTTTTGCCAACTTCGAAAGAACAATTCCAAAAAGTAAAAAGTACCTAATTTCTTACCATTGAACTTATTTTTTGTTGTCATTATACATGTAGTTTTATTTGTTACTCGTCTTACTAATAACTCTTTTTTACTTAACACAAGCCACAAAGAAAGTGCGTATCTCTAGGCGCCTTCAATCAACTGAATCCTTCAAATAAATTTGCCCAGCTGAGTACAGAAGCAGACAAGGCAATTCGCTACTAAAGTCTTTTGCCAAGACCCGCCATTACGCCTGTCTCGTCACTTGGATCCATATAACGTGTACTGGCAGCTTGGGCTCCCCTCCCAACTTCATCAGTCCATCAATTAAAAGTTATTTGACCTTAATCAACCAACCTTCTCCCTTCTTCCCCATTAATTCCCTTGTTCGCAGTCGAGTGTCGGAGGCCTTGTGCTCGTCACTGCCTCGTTCCGAGTTTCTGGCAGAATCTATCGTCTGCTATTTGCTGCTACTTTCGTTGTTGAGGTGATTGCGCCGACACTGGCCCTGCATTACAGAACTGAGAGATAATCCACCGGCTGGATTGCGCTTTCATTGCGCCGACGAACTGGTCACCCTGTGATCGTATCATCCTTTTTGCAACAACACAACGAATCGTCTTTCCTCTTCGACGTAATTATCGCCTCCCCACACCCCAGCTCTTCCACCCCGAGAATACCGCCAAGATGTCGAAGGTTATGAGAAGTGTGAAAAATGTCACCAAAGGCTATTCCAGTGTTCAGGTCAAAGTGCGCGAAGGTTCGTATATTGCTGCAATCTATCATCGACCTACGGCGAATTATCTTGCGCCGTGCTCAACTAGAATACTGACTATTCGCAGCGACAAGCAATGATCCATGGGGCCCGACCGGAACTCAGATGAGCGAGATCGCTCAATTAACTTACAACTCGTATGCCCACCAAATCGCCCAATCCAAATCAAGATGGGCCAGCTAATTGATTGCCTAGATCAACCGAGTTTTACGACATTGTTGATATGCTCGACAAGCGTTTGAATGACAAAGGCAAAAACTGGAGGCATGTCTTGAAAGCCCTGAAAGTGCTGGATTACTGTCTTCACGAAGGCTCCGAACTAGTTGTTACTTGGGCACGCAAGAACATCTACATCATCAAGACTCTGCGCGAGTTCGTCTACATCGACGACGATGGTCGGGATGTGGGTCAAAATGGTGGGTGATCACAGTAAGATCGATGTTATGTTGTCATTACTTACGAGTGTACAGTCCGAGTTGCCGCGAAAGAGTTGACAGCTTTGATTCTGGACGAAGAGAGACTGCGCGCCGAACGTAGCGATCGGAAAACATGGAAGTCTCGCGTTACCGGCATTGAGGAATTCGGTCCCGAAGGAGTAACGGTCCCCGCACAACAGCGACGCCAGCGGCCTAGACGACACAGTGACGAGGACGAAGAGGATGCCGAGTATAAATTAGCGATCGAAGCTAGCAAATATCAAGAGGAAGAGGACCGAAGAAAACGCGAAAGCCGCCAGGGAGCCGATGACAACGATGACGATCTGGCCAAAGCGATCAAGCTTAGCAAAGAGGAGGAAGAGCGAAGGAGACGCGAGTTGGAAGAAAACAATGCCAGTTCACTCTTCGACGACGACCCTACGCCGAGCGCTGTACCTCAGCCCACTGGCATGAACATGGGATATCAGCAGGGCAGCAATGTCGATTGGTTAGGAAACCCGATCGACCAGAACCAGATGATGCAACCACAGCCGACTGGGTATATGAACAATGCGTACACTGGCTTCCCGCAAAACGGTTACTCGAACGGCTTTAACAACGGTTTTAACCCTCAGCCGACTGGCATATACGATCCCTATGGCCAACAGCAAGCGACCCTGCAGCCTCCAGTGCAGCAATTTCAAATGCAACCTACTGGATACAACCCGTACGCGCAACAACCACAACAATTCCAACCTCAGCCCACCGCCTCACCGGAACCAGTTGTCCAGCCTGGTAGCAATAATCCCTGGGCATCCAATAGCAACCAGAACCAGTCAGCGCTTAAGCCGATGCCAACTGGTTCAAACAATCCTTTTGCTACTGGCTTTGGACGGCCACAACCAGCCAAGGCTCCGACCATGCCTACTCTTAGCAGCTTACAGGCCCTCCCCGAACAAAAGTCGCTGCAGGCGTTTTCTCCCTCACCACAACCCCAATCCCAACTCCAACCCCAGCCTTCCTTCAACCAAACCCAGCAGCCTCAGAAACAGCTTAGTGAACATGAACAGAGACTTAATGCCCTCCTTGCTAGTGGCGATGGTATGGATACGTTTGGAAACACTGGCGAGCTCCGTATCCCCGCTCAACATACGGCACCTGGCACCTTTGTCAACTCCGCTGGCGCTGGCGTGAACAAGCTCACCGCCGAAGCTACTGGCAGCAATCCGTTCCTACGGCAGCAATTTACTGGCATGCCGACAGTATCGTATGGCTCACATCAGATGCCCGCGGCCACTGGACCAGTGGGTATGAATGGATACGGTGGGGCAAGCAACCCGTTTGCAGCGCGGCCGCAGCAGCAGAACAGTAATCAGGGGCAAGACTTGATCCAATTCTAGACTTTTTTCTTTTGTGAAGACACTTGCGGTGCAGATCGCGTGCTCTTCATTTGCATCTAACAATGCGTGCATTCTTGTCAGAGCTGGATGATACCCATCTGGTTCATATTTCTTGTTAGCCCTCTCTAGGCTCTCTGGCCGACGCTATGACGGTAGATAGGGTTGGTTGCTAGAGGGTCCATATTTGATCAGCAGGACCTAAGAGGGAGCAGTGGTTCTGCACGATACAATTCCCTCGTGCTGACTCGTATTATGTTCTTGTTGGGAGGCTAGGATGGGATTTATTTATTGATGGCTGTAGTCCATAGCGTGGATCAATACTAGACGACGGTCAATAGGTCTCATTTCCTGTTCAGTCAGACTATTCAGCTAAGGTGAAAATTATCGTGATGTTTGTTGAATATTGACCTTGCTGCGCCATTGTTTGGCATATATACAACATGCATGCGTATCTTATGCATCCCCCGTATTCCGCTTGCTTGCTTTTACCGTGCCAAAACGCCCCTTTCCCTCGAATTTTCATGCAAACCAAACCATACCGGACCAGGCAACAGGTGTTAGACAAACCCGTGCATAAATAGAACAAATCCATGACTGTGGTATATCCCATATGCGAGCTGGGCGTAAACAATTTTATACCTCCCTTCCATCTTATGGCCTTCCCATTGCGACTCTTCATACGCTGAAATGGGCTGCTAGGCGGTAGTAGTGGTGGGAGAAGAATCGAGGATGATGAAATTAGACAGAATGTCATAATGTATAGAGTATGTTTCGGACTCAATTCTTTCCACGGCTTCTTCTGTCTTGCGTCGATCATGCTAGTATGCCCCTTTGGCCGTCTAATCAAGCGGGCTATTCTGTCGTCTGCATTCTCGGCCCTGCTATCTCGGCCTGCCGCTTGGTCGTTCTTCTTTGCCCCCTTATTGACGGCCTGGGGTGGCCTAGATGAGACGATGCGAGATTAGGGCCGTTATGGGATATTTATTCGGTACGAGCTCTACCCTTTGGGCCTCGTTTCGGCCCTGGTTCCGGTGGCTTCCTTTCTTCCCAGGGCCAGCGAAGCACACGGATCATCCTCTCGGGCCCTTCTCTTCTCGCTTGCTCATCTCAACTCAACTCAACTCAACTCAACTCCCTCTCTTTGCTGCTGCGTTTCTCGCAAATCTGTTCAACGTCACCTATCGAGAAAGATCCCCAGAAACTCCTCGCGGCTGACGCCCCCCTTGCCCTCGACATCGAACTGCTCGATCATGCTGTGCAGCTCGTTATCCGGCACGTCCTCGCCCAGCTCCTTGACCACGCTGCGCAAGTCGTCCACCGTGATCACCCCCTTGCCCCCGCGGTCGAACAGCGCAAATGTTTTTAGCAGCTCCTCCCGCGGGTCCCGCGCCGCTACGTACCGCGCCGCGATCGCTTGGAACCCTTCGCGCGAGAGTCGGAGGTCGACTACGCCGGGGTTGGTTGCGGCGGTGGTTGGTTGGGGAGGGCGGGGAGAGGCGTCCAGCCGGGGCGCGGGCGCGCGGCGGATTTGAAGGCGGCGATTAGGTCGGGTCGGGATAGGTTCGAGAATCCGAGGGCTTGAAGCGCGTACCGGAATTCGCTGAAGTCGAGCTGCTCGTCTTTGTTCATGTCGAAGAGGTGGAACTGCGGGTTGGGGGCAGTTTTGTTAGCTTGCGGTTTGGGTTTGGATGGCGCGTCTGTGTGTATGTATGTATGGGGACACTCACGCAATCATTGATTTCGTTCCGGTGCTCGTCGCTTATTTGATCCCATGGCTCGGCGTGCTCTGGGTTCCGTATCGGTGGTGCCCATCGCGAGCCTGGCCTTGTGGACCCCGGGCGCGCTGATGCGTTGTATTCGTTCATCGTGCTGCTCGCGTAGTTGTTCATGCTCCTATGTGTGATGCTCCGAGCGCGCGGCTCTGAGAGGCCCTGCTTTTTGACGCGCCAATGGTGGTTTGAAGAGTGTCGGCGATGTCCAACAGGACGCGAATTAAATTGATTGATATGTTTGTTGGAATTGTGATTAATATTATGGTAGAGGTGTCGCTTCGAGGTATTAGAGCGTCTGGTGTGATGTCGTGGAGTAGAGGAGCCGCTATTCGGAGAAGGCGGTAAACAGCGAGATCCTCTTCATAGACAATTGTATGTGACTGTTGCTTGCGTCGACAAGAAATGCAATATCCAAGCAAGCAATTACAATATCGCTATACCCCTTGACGCGGACGCGCGACCTGCTGTATAGGATGTACACAGCGAATTGAGACAAGCTAAGCGATCGTGAAGCTTCAGGTCAGAGTCGCAGCCCGGTTGACGATAGAGGCGGTATGCGCACGGATTGGAAAAAAGATAATCTGTGCAACGAATGTCGATTTCGAATGCAATGTAAAACTTGCCGGGCCAATGGATTATACTGACTGTATTATTAAAGGGGGGGATTATTATTACGAGTCCTCCTTTCGTGTTTTTTTCCTCTTGTGCACTGCAGCTCACCTCGCGATGTTTTTTTTTTCTGTAAGTAAGGGGGTTGGGCGCGCTTCACCAAAGCGGTACACGTAGACGCGCCTGATAGGTACCTATAGGCTAGCTGTGTACCCGGGTAGGTACAACGCCGTGCTGTAATTGGGTAATTGGTGCTGGCCTTGTCCTACTAACGGTGAATTTAGTGGCTGCGACGCGCGAAACTCATCTTTAACACAGGTACCTTATGTACAGAACTCAATTTCACTGCATTCTTTTCACTCAATTTTATACATACATAAATGCAAGAAGCCTATACTTGTAGATAAAGACCTATATCACTAGGATCTGTAATATTATACATGCATATATATTCTACATAGGTTATTATTCAAAGGCTTCAAAATGCTCATGTTCGACTACATAGATTGAGTGGCTACGACTATTCCCGAATTGTGCTTTTTGATTGGTTTTCGCAAGGACAAAAAAGTCGAGTGGCCGTTCACCGACATACCATATGCGAAAACGTCCAAATCAAAGCAGGATGAGGTAACACACAATAGCTCTGTTCAGTTAGGCACCAGGTCCAAGTTCCACACATAATGTTTGTAATAAGGCATCCACATCTTTCAACCTTGATTACCTAACATAACGACACATATGTTATGTAGCTGTGACTCTTTACACTCTCTTTTGCATGGCTACCTGCCTACATACTTAAATTGTACGAGTCCGCCACATCGTATCGAGTAGAGTAGGGAGGAAGATAGAGAACTGAAAACTCTAGCATGCACGTGGCCTCTTTATGTGTCATATGTTGTGTTCTTTGATACAAATGAAATATGTAGAATTCTTTTTCTGCTTTTGGATAATTGGCCCACTGGTTTGCGAAAACCAATCAATACATTTTTAATGCTAGGTGTGATAGCACCGTCATAAGTACCTTCGTACTGTAATTAGCCTGAGGCAGTACAAGCAAGTCCCGTGCCAGCAAACTTTGGTCGACCCGCTCTTTCCTTCTGCCCCAGCGACCACCCTGCACCCATTCTAAATTCTTTAGTACATATTGTAGTGAAAGAAGGTGGCCCGGTCTTTCCTTCCTTGTCCTGGTTCAACCCAGCCGTGTCAATTCTTCTACCTCAATACTTTCCACAAGCTTTCCGTCACCACTACGCATCTTCTACCACGACACTTCCCGTTTCTTTCCTTCGTCAGGTTATCCTACCTGCGCATGTGGCCATTTTCGCCATTAATTAATTCCAATTCTACCACAGTCTTTGCCATCCTTTTTCCGCATCAATATTTCCCGATTTCGAAAAGGAATTGAGGCATTCCCCCGTATACCAAAAACCTGCATCAGTTCGCCCTCTTGGCCCCAGCAGCGCGGATCATACGAAAAAAAAAAGTTGAACCCTGGTTCGCGATACTTTACCCTGCGCATCCATCGCACTCATACCTACGACTCTTACTTTCCGTCATCTCAACCGGCTATTACTACGACGACCGATCGTGCCTTTTTTCCATGTCTCGCTCTAATTAATAACGTCGCATTCTTTTCAGACCCGCACTCACGCGTCAGACGCGCTATTCTCATTATCCTACCGGCCGTACACACCGAGCTAATCTAAGACTCGCACCCCGTATACAGACTCGGCATCATGTCGGGCTTTGGGGGATTCGGCGCCGGCGCTGGCAACTTTGGAAACAACGCTAATAATACATCTACCGGTTTCGGTGGATTCAATAGCAATAGCGGTACCAATACAGGAGGTATGGTTTTAACTTTTCTTTCTTCTTAAGTCCTTCTGTCCCATCCCCATCCTTCTGCTTGACGCCCAACTAATCTGGCATGGTCCCCAAAGGCTTCGGTGCCAGCAATCCTACTGGCGGCTTTGGCGCCCCCAGCAATACTGGAGGTGGTTTATTCGGCTCTGGAACTACGTCGTCAGGCTTCGGTGGAAACACCGGTATGTGCCATCTTACCAGTTCATTTTCTGGCTCGTTTTCGTTGCTCCTTTGATGTACATCCAGACAGTACGCTAACATATTTTCTCCTTAGGCGGCTTTGGGGCTACGAGCAATACCGGCGCGTTCGGCCAGAAGCCTGCGTTCGGCAGTGCTACATCAACCAGTGGTGGCTTGTTCGGAGGATCAACTACCTCAACCTCTGGTGGTTTCGGTGGCTTCGGATCTACCAATAACGCCTCAACGTCGAGTCCTTTTGGCGGCGGTACCGGAGGTTCCTCTATCTTCGGAAGCACTGCCAACAAGCCAGCCTTCGGAACGTCGAACACAGGCACAACCGGTGGTGGTATTTTCGGCAGTGGAACCACGAGCAGCAATACCGGCACTTCGACCGGCTTTGGCGCATTCGGTAGCGCCTCGAACGCTCCCGCCAGCACAGCCTTAGGGCAAGGACCAGTCGGCGATCCTCCTGGTACGGCGGCTGTCACCAACTTCCAACCCTTAGTAGAGAAGGAAAATACCACCAGCGCTGCGCAAAACTCTTTTCAGAACATCTTATTCCAGGATCCTTACAAGAAATGGTCTGCCGAAGAGTTGAGACTTGCTGACTATGCAGCTGGCCGCCGTTTTGGAGGCACTTCAGGCACTGGGACCTTCGGTGTCGGTTCTGGCTTCGGCGGCTTCGGCGCGAACAACCAAGCTTCGAATACATTCGGCACGTCGAACACGACTTCGAACACAGGTGGCGGCTTATTTGGCAACACCTCCACTTCTGGTGTTTTTGGGCAAAATACCGCCAACACGACCGGCGCGTTTGGGTCTAACACATCAGGTGGTGGGGGTTTATTTGGAAGCAAGCCAGCGACAACTGGTGGTCTATTTGGTACTACCCCGACGTCTCAACCGGCGCAGTCCGGGGGTCTATTTGGTTCCACAGGCACTGGCTTCGGGAACACTGCCAACACAGGTACTGGCTTCGGATCTACAAACACCAACACCGGAAGCTCGATATTCGGGAGCACGAACACCCAGAAGCCAGGAACAGGCTTCAGTTTTGGCAATACGAATGCTACTAATACTACCGGTGGCTTTGGTGGCAACACTGGTGGTTTTGGAAGTACTAACACGGGAACCGGTGGTAGTCTCTTCGGCGGCAGCACTAATACCAATCAAAACACAGGCGGTGGTCTATTTGGCAACACGAACCAGCCGAGTACCGGTAGCGTGTTTGGTAGCGGCACTGGCGGCTTCGGAACCCAGAACCAGCAGCAAACCGGATCCGGCCTGTTCGGTGGCAATCAGCAAAAACCAGCGGGTACAGGCATTTTCGGAAGCACCCCCAACACTGGTGGAACTGGTGGTGGCATATTTGGTAGTTCAAGTAACACGACCAGTGCCTTCGGACAGCCCGCCGCTAACCAGACTGGAGGTGGCCTCTTCGGCAACAAACCCGCTACTGGCACCGGTGGTGGAATATTCGGCAATACCACAACCCCTCAGGCCACCAATGCCGGTGGAGGTTTGTTTGGCGGGCTAGGTCAAGCTAATCAGAATCAACAGCAACCACAACCAGCCTCTAGTTTATTCAGTTCTCTAGGGCAAAACCAGGCAAAGCCTTCGGTGTTCGGAAGCACTACGCAGACGACTGGAGGCGGTATTTTTGGAACCCAAAACACCCAGCCGCAGGGCTCATCGATCTTTGGTCCATCAACGGCGCAGCAGCAACCCCAGAACAACACTATGGGAAATTCTTTCTTCGGAAGCTCGCAAGTCAATCAACCAGTACCATCACTAATTGCGAGCATCAACGATCCGTCAGCATATGGTTCCCTCTTTGCTAACCTCGGTACCAACGAGGTTGCCGATCCCGGTCCTCTTGCAACGCCGACGAATAGGAGGCAAGCAAGACGACCCTCTATTTTACCCTATTATAAACTAAATCCAGCCTCCGCCCCGCGATTCGTAACACCACAGAAGCGTGGATATGGCTTCTCTTACAGCACCTACGGCACTCCAAACAGCGTCTCAAGTGCGGCTAGCACTCCTGGCACGTTGTCACAGAGTTTGCTAGGTGGCAGTTTGTCTCGAAGTGTGGGCAGCTCTCTTGCTAAGAGCGTGTCAACTAGTAACCTCCGACGCAGCTTCAATATTGAGGATAGTCTCTTGGCACCTGGAGCCTTCTCTGCTAGCTCCGGCCCGAGGGGTTACGGTAGTGGCAGCGTCAAGAAGCTTGTTATTAACAGAAACTTGCGCAGCGATTTGTTCTCGACTCCTACGAAGGAGAAGTCCGTACCCGAGACTCCGAACAGCTCTCGCAAGCTTACCAAGAGAGTTAGTTTTGATACCAGCAATGTAGAGCCTATTGAGGATGAACAGGCCTCCAACCGCTTAGCTACTTTAACCCCAAGCGCAGAGCAGTTAGGATATATTCGACCGAAGCCCACCAATGGAGTCAATGGTTCTGAGTCTAATTCTACCCCTGAAATGGAGCAAGTGAAGGGCAATGAGCTAGCGGTCGTACATGAGGAAGAGTCTGCGCCACTCCAAGCACACAACAAAACAACACCCGCCGTTGATGGAGAACCCGGTAATTATTGGATGTCCCCGACTAAGGAGGAGATCCTAGAGATGAACAGAGTCCAGCGCCAGAAGGTATCTGACTTCACTGTTGGACGTGAGAATGTCGGCTACGTCAAATTCAAGGTACCTATCGACTTGACTACCATTGATATTGACAAGATTTTCGACGAAATTGTCATCCTGGAGCCTCGATCCGCCACCGTTTACCCCAATCCTGCCAAGAAGCCACCTATTGGTAAAGGCCTGAACGTACCCGCGTTAATCAACCTCGAGAACTCCTGGCCTCGTTCCTCCAAAAAGGGCAAGCCAATCTCGATTAACAAGCATATCGAACGTCTAAAGCGAGTTGAAGACACCAAGTTTGAGAATTACAACCCCGAAACCGGCGAATGGACCTTTTCCGTTGAACATTTCACTACGTACGGTCTCGACGACTCAGATGAGGATGAAGACGCCGAGCCTACTACCTCCAAAGACCCATCGGCTTACGCTTTAAGCAAGAACGTAGCCTCGTCTTCACCTGCTGGCTCAGAAGACGCCGCTTCTGATGTTAGCGATGCCTTCAAGAGTAAGCGAAGCCACCCTGCTGTTCCAGGTGCTTTTGATTATGACGATGACCCTTACGTCAACGAGGCGCAGATGAGAGAGACTACCGGATCTCGACCGTCTTTTTTAGCTAATCGCTCCGCGGGTTCTACGTCCAATGCTCTCGTCCCTATGGATCAGGACGAGACGGACGATGAATATGCGATGTCCGAGGCACACGAAGATGCGAGTGCTTCCCTCGGGCAACATCTCGCCGCGGAGCAGGAGGATAACTCGTTCGATGGATCGCAATTTGATACTGTGCAAGAGACCCCTGCCGGTATCATGAGAGCTCGAATGCGCGCCATCAAAAGCTCAGCAACGCCAATGAAAGTCCAAGTCTCGTCCGGAGACGATTGGATGGATATGCTAAGCAAGACAATCAGCCCTCAGAAGCGAGACCGGGCGTTGCTGAAGACTCTTAATGAAGCCGATCATGGCCATGGAAACGACTATTCTCGGGAAATGTCACCTTCAAAGAAACGCGTCGTATCGGATGGCCGGGGTTTTGCAACAAGCATCGATTTAATGAACTCACTATTTGAGAAGGCTAGAGCACCAGCCGAGAATCTTCAAGCGTCGGTGCGACCCCAGGGTGTTAAGTGGCCGTACCGACGAGTCACTAAACACCTTGATGAAAGTGAGATGGACGAAAAAGACCGACTTTGGCATGACACCATGCGGCCAAGCTGGGGTCCAAATGGCACACTTGTCTTCTCCGCCACTCCAAATAACTCGGCATTTGGAAGGTCGGGTCGTATCTCTGAAAAGAATGGATTAATGACCGTGCTAAAGGGCGGCATCGTATCAGAGTCTCAGGATATTCGAATTGCTAAATTCACTAATGAGGTATGTTCATAGGTGCACACACTTTTAACAATTACTAATCCAACATGCTTAGATGTCTGCCAGAGCCCTTGATGCTCACATGAAACTTGTACAAGTCCAACTCTTTGGTGGCGTACCAACAGTTCGATTACCCGCAAAGGTGACGCTTAAGGACTTCTCCGTTGGGAACCATGCGAAGAACTCGGCCGAAGAACATGAAAGGTTAGTTCGGGACCTTGCTAGCGTGCTGTTCGATAACATCAAAATTCCTGCGGAGCTTCAGGACGACCCTAATGCCCCAGAGAAACTTCGTCGAGAGAGTTTATCTAGATTCTGGGAACATATGGTAGAAGCTCAAACCAACAAGGCAGCTGCAATGGCAGGATCAAGCGAGGAGAAAGCTTTAGCCTCTTTGTCTGGCCACCGAATTGCGGAGGCTTGTAAGCATCTACTCGATGGCAAAAACTTCCGTCTAGCTACTTTGATCTCCTTGATTGGTACCAACGATGCTGTCAAGAAAGATATTCGAGAACAGTTGAAGGAATGGCAGGAGGCGAACGTGCTCTCCGAATTCTCACAACCAATCCGCGCACTTTACGAAATGCTTAGTGGCAATGTTTGTGCTTGTGAGGGCACTAAAGGTGCACTAGAGAATCGCACTGAGTCGTTCCTCATCTCGAAGAGGTTTGGTCTCAACTGGCAACAAGCGTTCGGACTGAGACTATGGTACGCAATATCCACAGAGGACAGCATCGCGGATGCAGTGGGGAAGTATAAGGAAGATGTAGAACAAGACCGGGAGCTTCCACCTACGACTTGGTTCATCGAGCATGGCATTAAGAGCATATGGAACGATCCGGACGAAGATAAGCGAGAAGACCTGCTTTGGGGATTATTACGATTATACTCAGACGACCAGGTGGATCTTGAAGCCGTATTGCGACCAGAAAATTCGCAACTCTCCCCTCTCGATTTCCGTCTATCTTGGCAATTAGGACAGGCATTGACGTCTAGCGGACGCGCCTCATTTGGGAAAAATGCCACTGAAAAGGCTGACGCTGCTACCGTCTCTTTTGCAGCACAGTTGACGAATGAGGGAAGCTGGTTAGAGGCTATTTTCGTCCTGCTGCATCTTACTGATCCTGATGCGCGATCGAAAGCCATCCAAGACCATCTATGCAGGCATGCCGGCCTAATTGGTAACGAAGACTCGAGTAGCTTTAAGAAACTTACCGAAGACTTCAGGGTTCCGAAACAATGGATCTGGCATTCGAAGGCACTATTCATGCGAAGTGTCAAGAAAGACCCCACTGCAGAAGTTCAGTGTCTGCTTCGTGCAGAATCGTGGGCCGATGCCCATCGCACGTTTATCAAAGAGGTCGCCCCGGTCACTATAATTGAGCGCGACTACGATGCCCTGGCAGACATACTCCAGCAATTTGAAGGTCATCATGCTCAGGTTCCTGACTGGAATGTCGGTGGTGAAATCTACAAGGCATTCCTTCAATTAATGGGTTGTCAGCGACGAGCTGAGCAGCCGTCTCCTATTCTGGTCAATGCCCTACTAGAGGGATTGCCAGCTATGCGTGGAAATACCCCTGAAGCCGGTATCATTGAGTATGCCGCATTGACGGACATGGCAGCGGAAGTGGCAAAGGTGGTGGCCGGTATGGCAAAGGCAGGAGAGGTGAGTCGCTTTCTTAATTCTCAAGTGGATGGATGCAATACTAACATAATTCAGATGGAGCATGAGCGCATTTTGCATCTTCCTTTGACCGAAGACGCCCTGCTGAAGCACTCGAGAGATCTTGCTTGGTCGCACTACTCTACTGTGATGGCAAACTAGAAAGTTGAAAACACTTACGCCGACTTTGTAGCAAGGATGGAAAACGAGCTGTAAGGATTTTGCTTAGGGAATAGTGAGCATCCCTTTATAGGAAGGATGAGGTACCTACCTTATATTAGATAGTTCCGCTTTTGAGCAGGCACCTACGGGGCTTGATCTCACATCGAATTGGGAAAAAAAAAACTCGGTCAACCCAATGGTTGATAATTCATGTAGCATAATATAGTAGTTAGCAAAAACTTGCTAATAGCAATGTTCAAGTGTGACCGTCGCTTGTGATATGTACAACCGATTATGATATACCATCTCAGCCCGTCCTCTGATGATACATCTTAGATGGCGTGGTCTTGCAGTCATAAAAGTAAATGTTGACAATTCGTCCTTGAACCATAAATTATATCTCTAGATTTGCTCGTTCTCTAGACACCTTCACATAAATTGATTTATCTATGACTAGTATTCCCATGATTTCGGCGCAATTTCTAGAACGGCGGGGGATCTTTCTAAGCTTCCTTTTTGCCAAATAGACACCCTTTTATCATGAAAGTAGATGCTGCATTTAATAAGTTACATAATACGATCGATTTCTATATACAATATTCCTAAATAGGAGCTCATCTTGTTATTGATTTAAAATGGCCATATATACACACTAACTACTAGTATCCAAGATCAATCTCCCACGACTTTCTCAAAACGCAAGTACAGCGAATTACTCTTCGGGTGTCCCGTATACGCGTCCGTCGGCTCTATGCCCTCGTCATCGACGATATAGCTCGTGTAGTTGGAATAGATAGCTGCTATGATGAGCTTCATGTCTATTGTAGCAGTATCCACGTTAGCAAACGCAATAAAAGAGATAGCGAAAATGGGAAGCTCTCAATGTTAATCTAAAAAGGGACGTAAAGGACCACAGACCATGCATAGCAAAATTTGAACCAAGACACATGCGCCCGCCGCTCGAAAAGCCCCAGAAGTGTCGGTATATGTTGTTCTTTGCTTCGTCGCCGTCCGAGCCATTGGCCGAGGTAGGACGTCGATGCTGCAGCCATCGTGTGTGATCCCATTTCTCGGGATCCGGGAACACAGTTTCGTCGCGATGCAGATTGTATGCCGAGGCTGAAACTCGCACGCCGCCAGGTATCTCGTATGGCCCGAGGCGGGTCGGCGAGGACTGAGGCGTTACTCGCGGTTCTGGACCACCGGCTGGCGCGTACCGTCGGATTGTCTCCATGATCACGGCGTGAAGGACCGGGAGACTATCCAACTGCTTCGAGTCCGGATGTTTTACCTTACCATTGCGGTCAAGTTGCATATTAGGTTTCAGGGTTAGCAGCTCTTCACGCAATTTGCGCTGCAGGTCTAAAGATTGCGAGAGATGATACGAGAGGTACGTCAGCGCAACACCCGTCGTTTCCTGCCCCGCCAACACATGGTCAAAGACCTCGGAAGCGATAGATAAATCGCGCCGCCGTATCGCCGTATCATAAACCAGCGAACCCTCCCCACTCGTCCGAAACTCCTTCTCAATCCCCGCCATCAGAGCGCGCACAACCACCGGTTCATCCGCCGTATCCCGCACCACCAACGTCTCCTCGCCTCGCCCCTCCTCTCTCTCTCTCTCCACCACCCGGATCGCGGCGTCGCACCGCTCCTTACACCAGTCCTCGAGCTCCCGGTTCGCGGCATCGACCCACGACGGCGTCAGCCGGATCCTGAGAAGGGAAAACGCTCGGGAGACCCCCGGTAGCTCCTGCGCGAAGAACCCGTGCCCCTTGCGCGTGGCGTACAGGGCGAGCCAGTGCTCGCGGAGCGCGCGGCGCCGGATAAAGTCCGCGCTCCGCGGGAGCCCGAAGCAGTACGATGAGATGAAGTCCATGGCCGCGCCGCAGAACAGCGAGTGCACGTCGATGCCGTGCGGCTTCTGCTCGGCGCGAGTGGATGCGCGGAGGATGGGGAGGAGATGCGCGTTGAGGATGGTGGAGGCTTGTGCGCGAAGGGCTGGGGAGGTGTGGATGTGGGATTTGGAGTATACGTGGGAGACCCAGCGTTTTCTGAGGGAGTGGTGCTTTGAGTTGAGGGAGGAGAACATGCATGGGATGCTGTTTCAAGGTTTAGTATATTTGTTTTTGTATTTGTGCTGTGAAAGAATGAGGAGGGGGGTGAGGAAGTATGTACCCGTAGTTGTCGAAGAGCGAGTACCATTGGTGCTTGTCGAACCCGCCTTGGTAGATGGTTTTGACAGCGTCGACGCTGTTGACGCTCAGCTCGTTGGGACCAATTCTCACAATCGGTCCATGTTGTTGATGAGCCGCGTGCAAAGTACGATTCTCGCGGCTCTTGAAGCGAGCCCATAGAATCCATGCTGGTGAGATTGAGCAGGACCAATGTGCTTTCGGAACTTTTGAGAGTGGTGAGAATATGGCGGGATATAGGATGAATTGGTAGGTAAGTACTGCTATTAGAGTGAATATAGCTGGTGTATAGGAGTCGGATATGCCGAATGTAGCCATGATAAGGGGATGAGAGTGACCGCTCCAAGAGATTCCGATCATAGGTTCTTGCGGTCCAAACATCCAAGATTCTTAAGATGAGAAGTACTAATACATACTTAGGAAGTAAAATATACCAACGACATCTTCATCAATCCAAAATCCAAGCCTTGACCTCAGTCTTATTAAATTAGGAGCACATTATATTTCGTATCTTGAGTTTAAGAGGAGCGACGTTATCAAAGCTGCTCCCCCACAATTAAGTCGGTAATGCTTAATGTAATATACGGGGATACTTATCCGCCTACCAGGGTAGTTTTAACAAGTGAGGATAAGAGAGGTAATCTAGATTCCTCAATTTTCCATTTAATAAGTTGAATATACTTCAAGTTAAATCAAATTCCAATCAGGATAGTGAGCCTCTATTTGTACTTCGAATATAGCGTCACAAGAAAGATAGTGTTGGTCATGGCTGTTAGGTTAGTAAGCTCACTAGAAACGAAGCAAAAGAAGCGGGAACGGTTTCAATTCAAAACCCAGGCAACAAAATCAAACCGAGAACTTTGCAAATGACCCTAGGCTTTGTAGGACCAAAGTAGTATAATAATTAGCTTGGTTTTAAGTAAATGACTCTTATGAAACCTCATGGCGATGACTAACAAATGAGAGTCGGGATTGGCTGCTGCGCAATGACACAGCTTATGTGATCCACTCGATATTCTCTTTGAACTTGCCAACTACAGCTTTTTCTATCGTCTCAATACTCATCACGGAGATATAAGTAACACATTCATTTCTATAATCAAAATCTAGTACGTTTTATCACGAAGCATTATATCTGACCTAGAATACTAGACAACTTGAAACGAAATGTCAGTTGTGAAAATTCAGAAGTTGCCACGGACTTACGTCATAATCGCCGACTTCAATTTTATAAGATAATTTTTATAAGATAACATTCGCGTATACACAAAAATAAGCATCGCACAATATATAATATATACAGCAAACCACATATTGTGATATTTCTCTCGTTCAGAAATCACATACGAATCATGGAGTCCATGGGGTCCCTCAGCATATCTGACAAACCTCCAAGTCTCACAACGTTGCCCGCCGACATTCTCTACATTGTCCTGACCTATCTAGATACAGCAAAGAGCGTCGCTCATTTAGCAGCTACCTGTAAGGGTCTACGTCACCTAATTTCTGAGAGAGGATGGCGCATATTTGTCACATCACGCTTCAGCACCTTCAACCTATCTGAAATATCATCTTCTGATGAGTGGAGGGAATATGCCCGCTCTCTAACCTCTCAGTCGCGTGACTGGGATAGGCGGGCCCTTGTTGTTGACAATCTCAAACCTCCAACTAAGTACCGGGGACGAAACGTCAACCGCTTCCGATCTGGCCAATCGATCCCCAGCAATATCATAGTCGACGCTCACAACCAACGTCAAGGCAATGATGCCCAGGATCTTGTGTTCTGGGGTGCTGGCGAAGATATCTTTGCGATTTTGCGGCATACTCGCGGGTCTAAAGCTTCCACTGATGAGTGGCTCAGCAGCACAGGCGCCTCAGCCGGGTACAATTCCGGTAGAGATGATGTCACGTGTGTATCTATACTCAAGGACAACAAATACAGCTACGGCCAAGGAGAAGATCCTCAAGTACTAGTTGGCAGGGCCAGTGGCCATTTACACCTCGTGTCTATGGGTGCTGGCGATTTTGGGAGGGCCGTCTTAGACTTTCGAGGTTCTAATAGACAAGGAGACAAGATTCCACTTCAGAAGGAAATTCAGTCTCTGGATGTCAACTACAAAACGGGGATGCTTGCCGCAGCGACTAAACAGAATATCTTCTTTTATGCTCTTGACAACAACCGGCAAAACGTCCAAAATGGAATCGCAAAGGAAAGTTCTGAAGCAGAGGAACCACCTTATGTCTGGGCCGATGAAGCCCTGGCCTTGAAAGCCGACGGATCTGGATCGGGGACCTTCGAGTTTATTCGGTCTATCAAGTTCGTGAATGAAGATACCCTTGCGGTCGGCTTGAACAAGGGTTACAATCCACTCCAATATCTGAAATACCGGCCGACGGGGATCGAGATATCCTATGCGCCTAAGCCAAGCGACATTTATCACGTTACCAACGGCCACACGTTAAGAACGATTAGGGCAATCCTACCCGTAGACACAAGTTCAATCGCTGGTGCGAGCGGAAACGCCATGCTTACCACATGGGACGACGGCACGATTCGCCTCCAGGACCTCCGCACGCCATCCCCAGCAGACAAGATCTTCCAAGACAACTTCGAGCTGTCCACTCCAATCAACGCCCTGCTCTCCCGCGGCCTCGAGCGCTTCATCGCTGGCAGTGCTTACTCCCCCGTACTGAAGGTCTTCGACTACCGCTGGCCCAAGGGCTACTACCACACCACGGCCCTGCCCTGCGGAAACGACACGCCGTACCCAAGCCCCCGGCCGCCCACCCTCGTGACCGAGCCCTCCTATCCAGACAATAGAGCATCATGCGATCACACGACCGGCCGCAAGTGCCGCTGGCACGCGCTCTCGCGCCACGATTTCTACCGCCCCAACTTCAACATGTGGCTTCCTACCGCCACGTCCGACGACCGGTCACCCATCTACTCTCTAGCATCGCCGTCGTCCTCCACGTCGCCAACGGTGTTCGCAGGGCTCTCGGGCAACCTCGTGGAGATCACGGCTAAGAGCAGCAGCAGCAGCAGCGGGTTGTGGCCCAGCAACCGGAGTGTCGCGGGCCCCGCGTACACGCGGCAGACTACGGGTGTGGCGTTCATCGACACTGGGTCCGGGTTCGTTGTCAAAGATGTGGCGCATAGCCAGCGCGTGCCGTGGATGTATCGGCAGGTGTTCCGGGATATGGAGGAGTTTGATGATCGGGGGAGGGAGGGGATGGAGAGGTGGCGGAGGAGAAGACATCGGTTGGATGAGTGGTTGCAGAAGCAGGGAGAGGGTGGATAATAAGGAATACATATGAAAGGTGAGATATGGATGCGCGATTCACTGCTGTAGAGGGCGTTGTTAGATCGCGGTATAGATATATATAGATTCGGTCTTTTATATAGTGGTAGTAATACACGAAGAGCCCTTATAGAGAGAGAGACCTTAAGAACTGCTGGGCAAACCAGCGATTTGGCATCCGCGGATAGGGGTAATATCCGGGTGTTATGGCAGCTCGGATCATCTTGTCACCTGCCAACAGGAAGGCACATAACGTAGAATAGACAATACATCGATATCAACAAACACCAAAGGCCGTGTTGGTACAGCGGACATCTACTTTGCTATTGCTTTAATAGAGTTCTCCTATGTGGATGTTCGCCGAGGGTTCGATTCCTTCAACGGTCTTATCACTTTATTTTTTTTCCCCTCGTCATGGTCGATTTCTATTGAATAGATCTTTGATAGTATATACATAAACCCCCATAACGAATCAGTGCCATTCTCCCCATTTCATTTGCGCGTCAAAATCATCTGTTGACTTCGGCGAGTCAGTTTGAATTAGATATAGGCTGATCATATAATAAATATTTAGACTACGAAACGAAGTTCGCAGTCCCCGTATGTATGGAAATTAATCCCCTAAAGGTTTCAACTATAAATACATATGTAGTCCTTGCCTACTAATACCTTGCTATCGTGACCCTGCTCCCGATGAAGCATTTCCAGCGTAGCTCATATATACCCGTCATCATGATATAAACAGTCTAAATCCGTCTCTTGCAGTGAGGATAAAGCCATCCCCAGAATTATATAACAAATTCAACATTCTGTGAGTCCCGTGCCATATCGTCGTCACGCTTTGATATCAACACTTCGACAGGACGTATCGGCTCCAGGATATGCACAGGCAGAACACCGTCATTCTTGCGGGGTACCTCGATCTTATTCCCGCGAGCAGGTTTCATATCGAACTGCAGCACTACCAGAGCAACAAAAGCCAAGATCTCGTTCATAGCGAAGTGTCTGCCCGGGCACAGTGTTTTCCCTCCCCCAAATGCCCGGAATGCCGCTGGGTGGAATGCATTATTCTGTTTTGCCTTCCCTCCTGCTCCCGCTCCTCCTTCCTGCCTGTCCAGAAACCGCTTTGGGTTAAACTCCTCTACATCCTCACCCCAGATACGGCTATCGGCATGGATTACACCGCCGGCGATTTGTACGACGGCGTTCTTTTTCAGGAAGTACTGGTTTGCGAGTAAATAGTCCTCTTTAACAAGCCGGGTCGAGTACGTATCGGAGCCCAAGCGCAGACACTCGCGGTACACAGCCACGAGCACAGGGCAGTTGTCCCTCAGATCACCAATCCGCAGCTTTCCCTTTCCCTTCGGCCCCTCCCCCTCCGCACTACCATTCTCCGGCCTTTCGAAAACAGCTTCGATTTCCTTGCGCACAGTAGCGAGCAAAGCCGAGTCCGCGTACAAGTGCAGCAGGATCCAAAACGTCGACGTCGTCGCGTTCACGATCCCGGCAAACAAGAACGAGAGCTCCTCGCGCGCCACCGCGGGCAAGGCCCACCCGTGCTCGAGCGCGATGTCCACGCGCTTCTGCACGATTTTCGAGCCCGTCTTGTGCAGGTTCTGCGCGAGGTACGTGTGCAGCGCCGCCGACAATTTCTCGCGGCCCTGATACGCCTTTTTCGCGGTGATGGACGGGAAGATGTTCATCAGCAGCGAGCCCAGGCCGTGGTCGAAGTCCCAGAATGCGGTTTCGAGGGAGGGGTCGGCGGCGATTGGGTTCTGGGGTCCGTAGAGGTACTTGGCGGTTGATATGGTGACTAGGTGCCGCACCCAGGAGAGAAGGTCCGTGGGATTCGATCCCGTCGTGGTGGTAATGGAAGACGCGTATGCAGCGGCGATCTCGTCGCGCATCTCGGTCGCGGCGTCCAGACTGAGCTCGCTCAGGTAGTCCCCGGGCCCGAGCCATTGGTACACCATGTCCTGGATATCCGCTAGAAACCCGCGCTCCTCACCAGGCCCCGGGTCCAGGTTCTTGCGCGTGATTTCCATCGTCGCCGCGTCGAGCCCTAATACCCGCTCCGTGACCTCGGGCACGATGGGAGTGAAAGACAGGACCTTGGAGGCGCGCTGTACGGCCGCAGCTAGAGATGGGTCTGCGACGATGTAGATGCGCGACCCGGGTACGGGTAACGTGAAGATGGGCAGGTTCCGGTGCCGGATCCCTAGGTTCTTGATGTAGCGGCCTCCAAGAAGTGCCATGCCCAGGATATGTCCGACAATTGGGATGGCGGGCGCGAGGACAGGAGGCTCGCGCGGATCGATTTTGCGTGAGGAGAGCTGGTATGTGATGAAGTACAGAGTGATTATGCCGATGATGGCTGTGGCGCCGGCAGAGAAGGGCCACCATTCTAGGGCTAGGTCGTTGAAAGCCATTGTCTTTGAAGTGAGCTTTCAGCTGATCTGTTCACTTGATTTCTTTTGAACTTGAGTTTGAACTCTGATAAGTTTTTCTAGGTCTATAAAGTCATGGTGATCTATAACCTTGGTGTTAGTCTGCCGTGTCATGTATGATTCTTCCAAATGTGGAAATAAGGGGCGAACAGAGCTGAGCGTCTAAAGAGCTCACACGCCCTTTCCCATCTCACTATTGGATCAAGACTGACGTCGCCTTCTCAAATTCCTCAGGAAAGGACGCCACACGGGGTTTCGAAGTGTTTGCCACGCCCCGTAACTTTATAGTCGTGTAACCGCAGGGAAATAATCACCACTTACAGTTTAAGAGACTTTGTACACCCAACTGCCCTCTCATTCATTGCTCAGCATTAGAATTATGAAAATTATAGAATTAATCCATCCAACCTCGATTACATTTAATAAATACAGGGTATCATTTTGATCTTTCCATTATAACGTGACATTGACAAGGGTCCCCGCAATTACGGTAGATTAGTGAAGCTTCAGTGAAAGTTTGCCATATAACAGTTTCTCGTAACACTGTTTCGATTGGTGCATACCTAGGTGTGTATAATTGCATATCAAATACACCATATCTATTGGCTCCCTCCCTCCCCTTTAATGAGCCTCCCTAGTTGGATATGACTATGATGTCGATTCATGTTAAATTAGTTATAGATTTGGACGTATTGATAAGATGTGAACCGACTGTTACACACTATGCGGACCTGGAACTCAGTTACCAGTGTGCTCCATCTATTATGTTCGGTACAGCTGAGTCACTGGCCATTGCCTGGCAGATTTTGTGTTGTGTGTGAGTGATATTCTGGCTATCGGTTCCAAACTTTGGCTTTAGAATATTCGAGTATTTAACCTAATTGTGTGAATTTTAGACGCAAAACACGGAGCCGTGCTGAAAGATGTCGTTATACATTGGGAAATATCAAAAAGACCACACGAAAATATGCATACGTGTGTTGTCCAAGACTTACCTTCCAGGCACAACAGCTTAGGGTCATGGCGAGAACAAGAGAGCTAGTTCTTTTATTAGGCAGCTGTCCTATCATCCTATCAAATTACTTGGGTGCCTATTAGAGCGAGGGCGATAGATACCTTGGCTTTCAATGTTTAATAATAACGTATTCATTCATGCTAAAGATATTCGTTGATAATGACAAACTTAGGTATACTCTTATTTGTCTTATAGAGTGTCTATTAATATCTATTCTTAATAGTATATAGGACCTTGATGCCAATTTATTATCGATCTCATTTAATCTTAAATATTCATGACTGTCACAACCTGTTGCCTGCAAGAATGATAACTACAGTGAGTAACGAGATACATTTGTATAAGTGATGCCTATTTGACTCCGGCCCTGTTATTGGCTTAAAGGGGTGACGTTGCCCATTGTGGCTTGCGCAGAGACCCACGTTTGTTAGGTTACGTAAGACTGGTTGCGCCGTCGCAGCCGCTGGTCCTGCTTTGTCTCGTTACCGGAAGCTGCCACGCGAATAGCATATCAAGTGTCAGGGTCTATTGGTTGGCAGGATTGTTTGATCCACTCTAGCTCCCAATTGGTTCAGGTGTAGTCTTGTACATCTGTACAATACGAAGTCGTACACAGTCAGCCATCAAGAAGTTCAACCTCTCAAAAACATTTCACGCCAAACACCTTTGTTAACGGCGACCTCTCTTCTACTTTATGCCATATTAACAACGTAAAACTTGAAACCCTAGCGAAGAGCGCCATTGCGAAATACTATTACAAGTGAACAATCGATAAAATACCCGATTTACAAGTATTCTGCTGGCCCTTCGCCATCAAATCGCATAGCCGTCCATTCCGATTTATCCAGTCGTCGTCAGCACCTCTAGTTGCTAAGGCAGTCAACCGTTTGCTTCGAACCCAACGAGACTCCTCATCGCCGATCGCCGGAAACCTTCAAGATGTCGCTCAAGGAGGAATTTGCGACGAGGAACTTCAGTAAGTCATCTATTAACTACATGTTGATCAGGCTAGAAAAGCCTACTTCCATAGATTTAACTATGAGGCTGACCATTGGACAACAGGTATCTACGGACAATGGTAAGGCTTTAGACTATACCTACTTGCTGCCACTTGCGACACGACAAACTGCATCAACTCATGCGACATGTCGCAATGCCGCTAGCTTCATCAATCCGCCGACCCTTGCCCCTATTCTCGAAGCCAAGACCAGAGATCATGTTACTACTAGATCCAATTTCAACGGCGAACATCTAATATTATCTACGTCCTGTCGGTTTCCGATTATAATGGCTAATATGTATCTCCCCGAATAGGCTCGGAATCCTGTCCATGATCCTATGCTTTGCGCTAGGCATTGCGAACCTGTTTAGCCTCTTTGGGCATTTCCTCCTCATTATCTTCGCCATCTTCGCTCTGTAGGTTTTAAACCCCCCTCTAGAAGTTACATGAATAGGAGCGGCCGGAGAAACTAAACTTTGTTATTAATAGTATATCTTGCTTCCTCATCCTCTTCGTCGAAGTACCGCTCTTGCTCCGAATCTGCCCTACCTCGGCTGCGTTCGATGCCGCGATCCGCAGAGTGTCCACCAACTACATGCGTGCCGCTGCCTATGCCGTCATGGCTATCATTCAATGGGTCAGCCTTGCGGTCGCCGTCAGCAGTTTGATCGCTGCCGCCGTTGTGCTGTCCTTCACGGCCCTCTGCTATGCTCTTGCTGGTATCAAGGGCCAGGCCTTCGTTGGAAGCAAGACGCTGGGTGGTGCCGGTGTTGCACAGATGATCGTATGATCAGCTCATGATGGAACGAGTCAACGACCTCGAATGCTAGGGGAGGATACATGAACCTCTAGCTTGTGTAGGAATAGTTGATAAGGGAAGATTGTGGTCAACATGATTGACGAGCATCAGAGTCGCCAAAAGGAGTCGTGTCTTGTGTATGTGGAAGGGGGCATGCGTGGTTCTTGGTCTCTTTCTCCTATGCGGAGGGAAAATGGGGGGATTTGCATTGTTTTGTTTGATCTTTAGGGATGGCGTAACGGAATACGATGCGAGCAAGAGGCTGCGGAATGTGCTTGTTTTCCTGAATCGTTACTGCATCCAGAATGGAAGAGATACCCAATCTGATGCTTGCGTTTTGAACTGGGCACGCTCGAAGGTCAAGCCGTCGCTGTGATTTTCAACCTCCATCCCGTGCTTGAGTCCCTTCACTACAGATATCACTATAAGTGGACCAACCATCAACAATATTAGTCATCCATCCGCATTCCAATCGACAATGCAATTATATCCGTAGGCTGGTAGTTACTAGAGATCCAAGTAGCTTTGGTAGACTGTACAGTAGTAGAGTGCCGTTTGATCTTTCGTCATTCTACAGCGGGTGATCAACGATTCTAAAGAGAGGTCTAGACTAGTGTCGAAAGCGTCATGGCATTCTCTGCCACACCGAGACTCTCCACATAACCCCCCCCCCCCCCCCACTATTCAATTTTCCGTATTTGATCGACGATGACCATGAATTCATATGTACAAAATTTAATCTGAGGACGTCTAGAATCTTCATTAACCACTTATTAGACCCAGTCCTATGGACACGAGGAAAATATGATTTTCAACTAATAATTACACGTGTATATGAGTACCTGAGGTACGCATCCTAGTTACTGAAACTCAAATCAAGGGTTCCGTGCTTTCGGTTACGTTTAGGTCCATTTCGGGAACTCTGGAAGTTCGAGAAAGTTTCAGCGATTCAATTAGAGGTTAGATTGGAAACGGAGCTATTCAGAAGTCCTTTCGGACGGATACTACCGTAGCAGCCGTAGACAGGTGAAGGTTAAGACCGTGGGGAAATATGCCATATGCCGTCATTGTTTCTCGGATTACTGCTATTATAGTGTATACTGCAAGTACCTACTTATACAAATCACTTCCTATAAAGGAGTAATATGGTAACGATTCGTACAGTATCCTTTCTCACACCATGGGTGAACTCTTCAATACTGCTCCTTGCTATATCCTGGCACTTCATGAAAACCCATCACCATCATTTATGGCTTATAGCTACCTCGGATTCAGTATGTGCGGGAAGGATTGCCGTCTATTGGGTTTTTCATAGTGCATGCATTCAAAGTCCACGAAGCGGGGCGGGCCATGGAGGCATGACCACGATGATGCACCCGTTTGGCCTACCTCACTTGGAGAATCGGGGGGTTTGTGCATTTTCACCTCGTTATCGTCCCATAAAGGCGGCCTCGAGCTTTAGAACACGCACTACTCCCTCTTTTTAGCCCTATGCTTGACGTGGTGCTCTCTATATGAAGTTGTAGCCAGACCGAATTGGTCCCGAAAGAGAGGAGCTGAGCAGTTGGATAATGCTATTTTCGAAAGGTAAACCGTTATGACAGGCCACGAATACGGGAGTGGACCAGGAACCAACCGCTTTACGTGTACGCATTACCATACGGTAGGTACTTTTACGTCCACATAAAGTCTCTTCAACTAACTATTCCATGTATGGCGATAGTTCTATCGCTTTCATTCACCGTAAAAACTCTGACGTGCTATGTACCCTTCTGCAGAATCATCTGACTGTCCGTTTTAAGAGCTAATACGGATTACGGAACGGCTAAGAGTTGGAGTGATGAGGCTCATGACTTGCGCTCCTATTGTTCCACTCTACAGTATTGTACCTAGTATGATGTTATGCAGATGATCTGCAATACTTCACCCACCAAAGATTTATCTGGCCTATTTCTTAAATAAAGCTTAAGCATTTCAAAGTTACAGTAAGAATCTGTCCAAAAATATCCAACTGAAAAGTATTGGTGGGTTTTACTATTTTCTAGAGTCTATTAAAACTACAAAAGGGGGATGTATCATATAAGCTTTGAGCCATGGATTGTCCGTTTTGTTATGGACGATCCCGTCTCTTTTACCGGTATCACTTGCATCAAGCCCCATCCAGATGCTTGCGTCGATGGAGGCGCTAAAAAAGAATACGTTGAGGGGTGGTACCTCCCCCCGCTCGGCCGTTGAAGAGCTTCAACGCTATTGACATATGAACAGCTTGCGATTGGTTAAAATCGGCTCCTACAGGCGGTCAAGAGTTGAGCCAGATGGAAGGCACTCGCGATGTGTGTACCCCAAACGTACCCCTCACTATAGATTCGTGGCTGCCGAGAAGGGCTTGTGACTTGAAGGCCAGTGTGGTACATGCGGGGTACATTTAATGGGCGTCCATCGAGAACCGTTCTTGAAATGCTGAACGACCTGAACATCCTTGTCCATGAAGGGTTATTGGTAGCTAATGAGAACCAAGATTATTCCATGACATCGCCAAATGGCTTCAGGTACTGTGCTGTAAAAACGGAAACCAAAGAAGGAAAAAAACTTGTCCAGTTACTAACTTGCATAATGTAGATGAAGAATTTGAAGGTGGGCAGGTATTTAAGTCATCCGGGTCCCTCTCGGTTTCATCATCGTGACTTTAGTTACAGAGCTGAGACCCAATCACTTTTAATAGGAATAAGAACTACGATACGATACGACACGATACTTCGTAACATATTCAAAAGAAGAGCATTGAAGCCCCTTTGTTTACGAGAAACTAATATCTACACTGCTTGCGCAATTGTAACCATTTGTTGCAATTTTTTCATTACGGCTAAACCGGACCGACGTTTACATCATCGTTGATCTACCAGATATTTTAATCCTCAAAAACTTCCCTGTGATCGGGTTCCCTCTTTCAAAGTTCTTATTGAATAAGAGAGGTCACCTACCACAAGAACAGACCGGCAGCAACAGTACCAGCATCATCACCAATCGAGATCCAGCTAAGGTTGCTGACCTGGCCGAATCTGACATACATTGCCCACCAACCAATCAATCTACGAACGTGTAAGTTGGTCCGGCATACTGAGCATTTGGAGAACTCAGTACCCCTCCAATTGTTGAACCATCCCCTGCCTCTCAGCCCTCTTTCTTCGTTGGACTCGTTTGCTTCCGCTTCGTCCCCCCTTTTAGCACTTAGATCGAGCAGATACTCATCCTGCAAACTTATTTCCTCCCAAGTAAGGGTGGTGTAAATTAACAACACATATAAACTCCGTCCTCCAGTTTTCTCTTTAGAGAAGACGGGAAACTTCAGACCTACATTCCAATGGCACTCTAACAGGAAAAAACGTGGCTGCATCGCCGGGTCCGTTTCCATTGCCTAATAGCCATATCACACATCTCTCCTATCAAGACATTTGACGCCTTATCCAAGACCATCCCGCTACTCTTACATGGCTTATCATCCTAGCATCATATCTTCACAATATCTTTATCTCTTCACCGCATGATATGACAGGGAACTAGATCTAACGGTTGTACAACTAGACAAGCGTAAACTTGGTCTGGCCCAGTGTATCTGATAACCACGATCCACCGGCAAAAAATCCTCAGACCAACGCATTCCATTCCATAATTCTCTTGCGGTTTTAGCTCGCTAGACCTGTACAATCATTCTTTGAAGCTTATTGGCATTTATGCGGTACGTATAACCACCATTTTACAGCACTTAATCCCACAAAAAGCTACGTGGGTGGGTGGTCAAGCCTATCATTGTGGGCTACTGCTCGAGCTCAGTCGATATTGTAACACATCGGGAGCACGCACAACTCGTCCTTATTCAATTTTCGAATCATTCCTCGAATCATTCCAGCCGAATCTTTGTCACTCAACCTTTCTCTCTTTGCTGACATTTTTAATTGATTCTTCTAGGTCATATTGTTACCGACTACATACCAATCGTGACTGTTTCGAGTTTTTAAGCTAACAGTAACTGTTTTTTCTTGCTTTGTTCAACATGTCTGCCGCCACCATGCAATCGGCACCAGCCATTCCTCCTCGTCCTACGAGGAGTCAAGAAAAAGACAATAATTCGTCCGCACCCGCGATTCCCCCGCGCCCTGTTAACCGCCGTTTTAATCGTTCCGTCTCACCGAATCCGGACCGTTTTGCTCCCTCACCCTTGAATGAGAGTACTTTCGGGCAGAAGGGCCCCCGTGCTGCTCGAAATAGTCAGACCCACCTTGGCGAGGAACTGGAGCGCCCGATGAGTGTCGAAATGCCCGGCGTGGGTGAAGAAGGTCGAGAATATGCTGTAGCTCTCGAGGAATTGAGCTCATCTCCGGAGACGAGCCGTCGGTCGTCTACCGTTCCCGAACAAACTCGCACCGTCGGCGAGGACATCAAGCTCTATGCACCGAAGCCGACGGTGCCCGCTCAGAGCGCCAAGCAGCGAGTCGCTCAGGTCACCCGTACCGATTCCGACAGGGCCGCCGCTTATGGTATTGGGCGTCCTTCCCACGATGAACCCGGGTTCCCAGCCCGTAGCTTGAAGAAGAAGGCAAGCACCACTAGCCAGCTTTCCCACCAGAGCGAAGTTTTTACCGAGGATGAAATTGGCATTCCTGAGATCGGACAACGTGTGCCCATGTTAGCCAATGCCGGTGATGTTCAGGCTCCGTCGCCTGCCCCTGTCCCAAGAACTGCGAGCACCGATGGAACAAGGTCTCGACACCATACTAGGAAGAGCAGCTCTCGTGGTTTTGGTGACCTTCCTTCTGACGTCTATGGCCTACATGGGCACGGTCTTGAATCGCCCGACAAGCTTGACAAGGCTTACTACGAGAAGCATCCCGATGTCCTGCAGAAAGAACGGTACAATCATCTTCATGATCGTGTCCATGACTATTCGTTGAGTAGTGAAGATCTAAACAAGATTGTTCGGGATACGGCCAGCCGTGGCGCTGGTTTTGGTAACGCAAACTGCCGAAAAACTTTGGAGTGTTTCTAACCAGAAATCATAGGTACTTCAGCCGAGTACGTCGGGACTCCCAGTGAGCAAGTCGGCTACCGAGCTGCCGAGGAGTATACGTCGCGTATTACATCTCCTCGACCGCCGTCCACTGCCCCCAAGAGCGACGCGGTTCAAGCTTCTGTTGACCAAGCTGATGCCACCAATGATGACGAGGTAATTCACGTAGATGAAGCAGATGCACGTAAGGGATTTGCCAAGTTCGGCGATGAGAAGTCTGCCGTGGGTGAGGGCGCCGAGGAAGTCCATGAGTATCCGATCCTAGCGCCCGATGAGGTGGCCAAAGATCCATCGCCATACCAGCAACAGCCGGCAGTGGAGCCTCCCCCGGAACGACATGGCAGTGTATACGAAATCGAGGGGCCTAGAAGTCGCCCCACGAGCAGACCTGCAAGTATATACAGCCCTCCACCTCCTGAGGTGCACTCCACTCCGCTGGAGGACGTCGAGGAATATGAGCCTTTATTCCCTGAGGATGAGAAGAGCGGTAAGAGACCTCTGACTCAAGCCGAAAGGCTGAAGGAGCACCGCCAAAGATTTCCCAGTCGGGATATCTGGGAGGATGCCCCTAACAGCGTATATTCTACCGCCGAAGTCTCAACACCGGAGCTACTGGAAGCCCGTCAGAAAGAGCAGGCTGCAGCTTTAGACGTCCCCCCACGGGATGGTGAAACCCCGGCCCAAGCCTTCGCGCGGAGGCAAGAGGAACTCGCCGAAAAAGAGGCACTTACTCCGGACAGCTTCTTGTACCGTCAACAGAAGCCCCCGTCGTGGGTTGGGCAGAAACCGCATTTAGCCAAGGAGATCCAGAGCCGGCCTAATTCAACCAGTAGATTCCCAAGTAGAGATGTATGGGAGGATACCCCTGATTCTTTACAGTATACTGCTACTGTTTCCACTCCGGAAACCACTGAGGAGCCACAGGGAGACGAGGAAGAGAAATCAGCTGAACAAGCTCCCCAGAAACCTTCAATACCGACGCGCCCCAAGAAGCAAGGATCGGGTGATGATTCTAAGCCCGTCATTCCCGATCGTCCAAAGCCCCAGATTCCCGTTCGCCCTTCGAAACCGGCTACGGAGTCTAAGGCACCCGAGCCAGCGGCGAAGACAAAGCCTGCGGTACCTGCGAGGCCAGCTGGAGGGAAGATCGCTGCCTTACAAGCTGGGTTCTTGTCGGATCTCAATAATCGTCTCAAATTAGGCCCTCAAGCGCCCAAGAAGGAAGAGTCCACTACCCAAGAGCCCGCCGAAGAAAAGGAGAAGGCTCCATTGTCTGACGCGAGGAAAGGCCGCGCAAGAGGTCCCCAGCGACGAGCTCCTACCAAGGCCACAAGTAGAAGTCCGAGTGGTGTGGAATCTGGACCCCCACCAGTGACCAATGGCAAGCCTGTCCTAAGTTTCTCCATGACTCGCACTCTATTCAGTATTGATGAGGAGGGTACCATGGTAGTAGACGATTCTGAACCAGAGCCTTCATCGGAAGTCGTTGTCAAGTCTAGTGAAGTAACTGAAACGAAAATTGAAGAGCCCGAGGAGCCCAAACCACAAGCGCCATCAGCCCAGGACAAATCCGAAGCTCAATCAGAAGACAAGTCGGAGAATACGTCGGAGAGCAAGTCAATAAGCAGACCAGCTGAGTCCGAGTCGAGCGAAGCCACCAGCGAATCTAAAACAACGGAAGAGATCAAAACTCTTGCTACTAACACGGCTGGAGAGGGTATATTAGAAGAGACGATTGAGAAGAAGCCGTCAGAGGACCAAGTCCAGAAGGTCGAAGAGACCAAGGATGAGGTGACAGAATGATGACATGACTACTTTTTTCGTCGATAAAGGGAGTGTGCAAGTCCCGTCGTTTTTCTTTTCCAGTTCATTCCACATTTCCTTTTCGGTTAAGGGGGTAGTGGTCTCGAAGTGGGATTGGGGGACGGGGGATGGCTTACAAGTTTGCAAGACGAAACCGTAAAAAAAAGGGAACCGAATGAAAAAATAAAACAAAAAGAAACAGAGCAAAAAAAACCCCATAGCAGACCGTAGATCATGGCACATCTCTGCGATGTGGCCTACATAGGTAGTCATTTTGTCCTTCCTTCCTGATTGGTTGTTGTTGTTCTACTTCTACCTCGTTCCGTTCGTTTTACGACCCCATGATCATGAGTAGCAGTTTTCACTACTGCGACTTGACGACGAATCTCGTAGGTTTGATTCGCGATACTAGACTACTACTACTACTACTACTACTACTACTACTATATGAAAGGCTTTGGCTTTCCTGGCTTGGAGCTCCCGGGTATAACCTAGGTTGGGTACTTGGAAGTATACGTATTTTAAACTAAGTTAGGTAGTAAATAGATATTTGGAATAAGCTACTCGTCTTAGCCTAGGTAACTAATTGAGGTTTCCGTTGCTAATAAGAGAATAGTTGTATCGCTTCTAGTTCTTCAAAAATTCGGTGATAACCATTAGTAAGTGAGCGGCGCCCGGTTATACTGTCTCTGGCCCCCAGGGGGGTGATGATGCGAATTTGGACTTCATAACACAAATCAGTTCCGATGCTGATTGGACAAGATCATGACATGAAATGTGTCGTTCGCTTTATTGATTTATATTTTAACATGAACAAGTCTCGCTTCGTACCTAAGGTATAGAATCATTAGGGGCGTTAGAAGAACGTCACTGTCCCCATGAGATTAACTGATTTCGAATCGACGAGGAATCACAAGATGGATGTCACATATAGTAGACATTGATTACAACCAGCTTAATTCATGGATTAAGCCAAAGGACCAGAATTCCTGGATATTTTAATCCAATCCGCCCTAAGCTAAAGCAGCTAGGTATTCCGTCTCTCCCTATCCTTTCCTACCCTACCCTATCAATTGTCCATACACGCCATGCCCGCCTTTACAGACACGAATCTTGGTTCGGTCCGTCGATCATGCCAATTGCAATGCAGAAGAAGACAAAGGGAAACAATATTCGGTTTTGCGCCTCGCGGGTTCTCCTTTCCGTTCCCCTTCTTACTCCTCTATACTCCTGCCTACCTCGTATCCTTTTTTTTTCTTTCCCTCTCCCTGTTCCACCCCCTAAACTCTCATGACGACTACCGCAGGATCTCCAACTCATCGTCATCATCATCATCCTCGTCCAAGACAACCATCCTCGCTTTCCTGTACTTATCCCTATCGCTAAGCCCGACACCGGAACCGGAACCAGATTTAGATTCGGCGCCGTTGGTAGTAATATGGCCGGAGCCGGGGCCCAAGGCCGAAGCCAGCTCGTTCCCCAGGCTCTCCCTCCCGGCCTCGCGGATCCCCTTCGGAGTCACGAACCGCGTCTTCTTGCGGGCCGGAGACCGCATGCTGCTGCCGAAGCTGCTACTACCGTCGTCGCCTCCTGCCGCTGCTCCTCCGCCTATGGTGCTGCTGCTGCTGCTGCTGCTGCTATTATTGGCGCTGGTATCCGGGATCGCGGACCGTAGTCTCTCGCCTTCTTTCATGCGCGCTAGTTTGTCTTTTAGGTTGCCGCCCCAGCCTAGCGCGGGTTTGCTGTTCCTAGTGTGGGAAGAAGCGGTTGCAGATGTCGATGTGAATGTGGATGTGAGGCTGGAGTTCTCGCTGCGCTTGCGCTTCACGGGGCTCAGGTGCATCCTAGGCTCCTGGCCCTTGGGCCGGACCAAGCCGAGGGATTTAGCGTCGAGGTCTGGTTTCTCCTCGCCCGCGGCTTGAAGAGTCGATCCGAGTATGGCGGCAGACGCAAAACCCGACTTCGAGTTGGAGGAGGAAAGGGCGCTGCTACTCCTAGTGCCGGTCCCGCCCTTCTGCATGTACTCCTTGCCGGCGCCGGATCCTATCTGGCCCAGCTTCTTCATCAGCTCGCGTTCTTTCTCCTCCGTTGCTAGGCGCCGTCTCAGGGCCTCGCTCCTCTCGACTCGGTCCGCGACCTGCCCGCCGAGCACCTCGTTGTCGAGCATGCTTGCGGCGCTCGGCTTGGATATAAACCACTGGCTACCAGTTTCTCTATCATAATTCCCCCTACTCTTCTTCTTCGGGTCGTTGGCGTGGCTCTCCCAATCGTTAAGACGGTACGAGTTCTTGTATTTGTTTCCCCAGCTGCCGTCCTTATTCTTTCTAGGCCCGAGGCCTGTGTTGAAAGCGTTGACGTCCTGGCGTGCTTGCCGGTGCTTGGCTAGTCCTAGGTTCATGTGGAACTCGCAGAACTCTGTGCGCTTGCGGTTGACCCAGCTGTTGCAGTACTCGCCGTCTTTCTTGATGCTCTTGCAGAACCCAAGGTCCCGTGCCGTGCCAATCTCGAGAATGGTGTCCTGCCCGCTGTTTATGACTAGACTGAAGCGCCCCGTGTCGGTGCGACCTGGTGGAGGCGGCATGACGGTCGGGTTTAAGATGGCGAGGAGAGTGCCGGGTGTTAGCTTCCAGTATCGGTCAAAACCGGAGTTAAATAGGAAGAGCTCGAGCTCCCACTGCAAGTCCACGAGCTGCAGCACCATGTACTTCCCCTTAGTCGGGTCCGTTTGTGCCTTTTCCTTCAGGTTATTATTTGAAGTCTTGTGGGAACGGGGGTCGGATTTGGAAGCCAAGATACCAAAGACGACTATATCTTGTTCGATCTCTGGAAGCTGGAATTCGGGCGCCTTGACATGTTTCAGTAGGTCCTTGATCACGTATGTCTTTTTGCCCGCCAAATTCCGTGTGAGGACTGAGTGTGGTATCACACGTTTCGAGAGGTGGGTGGCTGAATATGGCTCAAATGCAGATGCTTCTTCCTCCGGTACCTCGGAAGGTGGCTGTTTCTTCTGGCGCGTAGATGTCTCTGTTTGTGAATCCATTGCCCCCCCCAAACTACTTCCTGACCGATCTACGTCCTGCGAAGGTCGTCTTAAACCCGGCATAGTGTTACTGCGTTTTAGATGGCCACCGGCCATGACGTCTTCACGACTATACTGTTCCGGCTGTATTGGGACATCGGGTATCTCTTTTGCACTGCTTTTGTACTGCTCCATCTCTTGTCTGCCGAGCTCGAAGGCGTTGCTCCTTACTTGTTTTATCCTCTCCCGTTTCTCTTGACGACTTGTCTCCTCTGATCTAGCCGCTGCTAATCTTTCGCTGAAAGTCATTGGCCGCTCCTGTTTGGTGGGTAACTCAGATGTGTTAAAGGCAGGTGTATGCGCTCTGCGAAGATAACCTCCCTGAGAGCCATCCTGATTCTCTGAAGTCTTCCTGAAGCTTGGTGCCCTCTTCAGCGAAATATCCTTCGCTTTGATTCCCTTGTCGATACCCAATCTTACCCTACTAGGGGAATTATGGCCCTGGGCTGTCTGCGCTCTCCTTACTGGAGACGCCGGGACTTGCACTTCCATCTGAGATTGTGGCCGTGCTACTGGTCTTGAATTCAATGATTCTGCTCTGGAGCGGGCCCGGCTGGCCACTGGAATATCTGGTATAGGCATGGATTCAGATCGTATTGGGGATATATCTCCCCCTTGCGCTTTCTTTGCCTTTGCATTTTGCAGTTTCTTTAGCTTGAGTTTCGCCTGGAGCGCCTGCAGCTTCAATTGCAGCATCTCTTCGTCCTCCTCTTCATCATCATCCTCGTCCAGATCCATCTCGACATCCTCTACATTATTGCGCTGAGAGTTACCAGATCTAGCCGCCAGGGCGGGAGTCAGTCGATTCCGCTTACTCGGGGATGGTGTTGGGGACGCCCGCTCGGCCATGCGTCGTAATCGTTCGCGTCCTTTGGGAGTGCTGAGGAGGACGTCGTGGGGGGATCGCGGTGGCCATTGGGGCTCAGGGTCTGCGCCTGACCCTATCATTCTTGGTGAGTGGTTTGATGGGTATGATAAAAATGTGTCAGCAACACGATATGAAAGTATTAGGACATACTAGCGGGCATCATAACTGTTGTTCCCGTTTTCCATCCGTCGTGTTTATTCGACTAGGCTTCCCGTCCCCTCCACTCAAAACTTGCAGGGATCGGGCGCCTCGCTCGATATTATATCATGCGGCAAAAGTATGGAAGTAGAACGGACAGGGTGAAAGTAGATTGGCGATTGGTCGTTAAGTACCCTGGTAGGTCTGTTAAGCGTCTTTGAGGTACTAATAACACAGAACTCCTGCAAGTTTGTTTATTCGCCTTTATTCCTGGATGAAATCAACGCATTCGCAAGTATTGAAGCTTAGTAAATATAGTAGTAACTGGTTTCACAAAGTCTTGAATACGAACACATCAAGTGTCACAAGAATACATGAAAGGAGGGTACATTGATAGATTGGCACACATCGGGTACATGTATCGATAAGTGATAATCACATCTGCGGGTGGAAATGACGGCTTATGATTGGCTAAGTGGAGACGCGTTTCCCCTTCAGCTAGACGCGACTTCCATCAGCACGCGTTGACAGGGGTGTTGGTACTTAGTTACAACCCTTCAATCTCTCGTCAAGTTGTACCAACACTCTAATTGAGTATAACTTGATCATCTAGAGACTACATATAGGTAGATACTCCCAATATTGCGGCCGTATAATATCAATTGGACCCTATTCAATTTCGATATCTCATGTTTTGGTAAAGATATAACAATTCTACGGCATGGCGAGAACAACCAGATCGAAGGCGAGCGCATCGGCGGCGGCGAAATCAGATTCTAAATCAACAACTACTTCTGATAGCAAGTCGAAATACACATTACAAGCAGAATCCCTAAACCCGCCAAAACTTTTCATCCTTCCCACAAAAGCAACTAAAGACGCAAGAATAGTCTCCCTTCTGAACCCGAGATACGGAAAGCCGACAAGGTATCTCGTATGTCCAGAGACTGGCATCTACGAATTCACTAAGATCGCCGCGCCCAAGTCTATCCCCAGAAGTTGGTTGATAGAATGCAGCAACACTGGTAAAGTCGAGGAGAAGACAGGCGAAGATGGCGCCGAGCTAGGCTCTTATATCACCAAGGGCGCTGACTTATTCGTCGCGACGCCCGTAGACCCTGTATTTCTTGTCTTACCCGCCTTTGCAGACCAGTCAGCAAGTATCAAGGATGGAAAGCGAATGTTCATATCCAGCGACGACCACTTAGATTCTATACGCGATACTTCGCCGCATTTATCCGAGATCCTACGATGGAGTAACGTACGAACGTTGCTAGAATCGCGTATGGCCGCCATATGTGACACGGTGGAGGCGGGTGACGAGACTATGTTCCGCTTTAGTGAGGACAAGCTCTTGGCTGAGATGCTGGGTAAGGCGCGGAAGATGAGCGAGCAACCGTTGCCGAAAAGCATGGAGGACAAATTCGTAATTAAGACACTGGAGGCACCAGTCGTGGGTATCAAAAGGGAGAGCACAACCATATTATCAATCTCGCAAACACAAGTACAAGCGCAATCGGAGACCTCGGCTCCCAACTCGGGGGCATCGACCCCTAAGGTCAAGTCCGCCGATAGCCACTCGTCGGTCTCTTCCACAGAAACAACCACTAGTTTGGTATCAGAAGCTTCTACGACTGCCACTTCGGTCGTAGCTGATGAATCCATAACTACTACAGAAGTAATACCCACGCTCCAGGCTTCCCTAGAAGTCGTAAAACTACAGCGCCTACGGACAGCCTTCACCTTCATCTGCTCATGCTACATCTCTCCCGCGCAAACGAAACTCTTGCAAACCAAACTGAAAGAGGCTAAACCTCCGCCCGTCGACTTCACGCCCTTAGACTCCTACCTAGAGGAGATAAGGAAGTTGCGACAGGAGGCTGCAGCGGCGCGGAGTATGGAAGATTACTCTCGCAAGCGCGTGCTAGATGACGATGAGGTGGCCGAGCGCAATGAAAAGAAGCGGCGGAAGGAGGAGGAAGATAAGAGGAAGAAGGCGGGTGAGAGTAGAGGCGTGAGAGACTTGAAGAAGGTTAACACGGCGGGGATGAAGAAGATGAGTGATTTCTTCAAGAAGAAATAGGAAGAATCAGAAAGAGGCTTTTAGAGATCGATCAACGGAATTATTATGCTTAGCTATCGGCAAATGTGTACTATATTTGGGCCGAATAGTTCGCTGGAAGGACGTTAAGATGCATCCTCATGCCGTGTTATTTCATCATTCATGTATAGATGAACAATGGCAAATTAGCCCCCATACTTAACCAAGTCGCACTAATCACCATTGTCCATGTCTCTAATAACCCCGCGGCCCTCTCGATCTCCCTCTCAAGAACCCTCTTCCAATTCCCGAGTTCCCTCTAGCATTGCTCGTCGAGCTCGTATCAGCCGCGGACGCAGGTCTACTCGTCGACCCATACGTACCCCTACCCGTACTCGTCGCCCTCCCCCTCACACTCCCGCTCCTACTTAAGCCCCCTCTTGTCCCTCTCGTTCCCCTACTCGTACCAGTCGAGGCGCTACGTGCCGCAGCCGCCGTCTCCCTCTGCCGCGCCTCTTCCTCCTGCTTGCGCCTCGCTTCCGCTCGCCGCCGTTCTTCCTCCGCGGCGCGCCGCTCGGCCTCCCGCTGCTTCTGGAGAGCCTCTGCTTCCATGTCGGCGAGGTCCTGGCTCGCGCCTTTCCAGTTGGGGTTTAGGATCAGTCGTTGGTTGTGCTCGGTCTGCGAGAGGATGCGCGTCCAGGTGTTGAGGAGCGTGGACGCGGTGTTTACTGTGTTGGAGACGGTCTAAGGGGGTTTGGGTTTGGTTAGTGGGGTGATGGTCATATAGGGATGAAGAAACTAGGTTAGAGAAACTAGGGGTATAGGAGGGCGAGGCGAGGCGACATACATGCATGTTTCCCTTCGCTCGCTCTAGCGTGCCGATGACGCCCTCGATCAGTTCGTTGATGTTTCGGACGCCTTCGAGCTCTCGTCGCAGGTTTGCTTCACGGGTCTCTTCCGAGTCATCGTAGCGGCTTGTCGGAGGAGGAGGATTCAGCGGTGTTGTGGACCGCGGTGGTGGTCCTTTGGGAGTGTGACTCCTCGAAGGAGAGGCGAATAGGTCCTCATTGTCAGATTCGTGGTCTGACATGGTTTTCCAGGGAAGGAGACGTTTTTACTATGGGAAAGATAGAGAGCAATGAGGTTGCAAAATCACAGTATACGATTGGCGGGGTAGCTTTCCAGGGGTCAATCAGGTTGCCAATAAACTTCAACAATTTACAACCGCGGATCTAAATGGGGGTTTTCCGATTAGGTAGTGACGTATATCCACAGGATCTTTAGTGTTCTGTAGGTATATGTATGTCACTCTAAGACAGAAGGTCGTTGGTTTCTAAGGCTCTTCTGTTGACATGCGTTGTCGCACAGCAGTGTGTTTTCTTGTGGATATGACGATGTGCTGGCTTATGAAAATTGACCAATTAGATCATTCAGTTTCGGCTATCGATAGGGCTTCCACCATTCAATTTGTTGTGGGGCTCTGATTTGCGACGCGTATAAGCATTACAGGGTATTTTTTCTTCACGCGTCTAAACGTGCAACTGCAAGACCCGTCATAATCAAGGTCGTGACTGCACGCACTGTCCAACACTGTGCGGAGTACCTCCCACATCACACAAATTAAGCTGATTCGGCAGGTACTCCCGCCGTAATTAAAACAAGGTAGCAGGGGTTAGCGTGCAAGAATGTCATAATTTAGTTAGCGACTGCCGCACGTTCCATGTCCAGTTGGGATACTTGGAGTAATCCCTCCCAACCCTGAAAGTCGGCGAGCCCAGCCACTTTGCTCAACTTCCCTCGTTCATCCTGCCACCCCCATTATCCCTAACCTGATCAAAATTCCACACACTACAACTTCGTTCCGCCGGGCTTACAGCCACCACACTTTGTCGCAATACTCTGTTCCTCTACGCTCCTTGCCGTTAGTCTTTTTGGGTTCGGCTTGTCGCTGTGGAAACACTGTTGCTACTTCGCAAACATTAATTCGAGTATTCTCAATTCTTTCAATTAAGTCTCCCTGACCTGAGTAGGCTGCGATTGTAAGAGGAGCTAGAAGTACGGAGAGCCGATTGACAGTACCTAGCCCGATTTTACCACACAACCGCTTCTATTCCGGACCTTCCAACCCAGCTGAACCTTCTCGCCTACACAATTGTCTGCCACCTCCAACCGGTCCAACATCGAACTCTGATTCAGGTGATTCTTGTTCGATTACAACTGGAAGTGGCATCAAGGTTCTCCTAGCTACGGGGCTCCACATGAGTTCAAGGTTTTCGCGAGGCTTTTGCATTGCGTTTCTATTTAACCACTCGACGCGAGGCGCTGCCTGAGAAAAACAATGGCTTCCTTCGCCGTCTCAACGCCTTCGCCGCCTGCTCGAGTGCACACCCCAGGTACTCCGAAGTACGGCTACAACGATTCTTGGGAACCTTTCTCCCCTCGAAAGTCTGCTCGTATTTCGGCGCAGCGCTCAGCACAACGCACCCCTTCCCCCCGTGCACCTTCTCAATCTCGCAATCGCGCATCCACCCGAACTTCATCTGACGCTTTTTCTACGCCTGCATTCTCCCCCGTTAAGAAGCGAATGCCCGCCATGGATTCCGTCCGACGCGCACCCGGCAATTTGACTGTCGGAAGCACTACTAACGCAGCCGACTCTCTCGGAATTGGCTCCTCGCACAAGTCTCAGGAGAAACTCAAGGCTAACAGCACCGTCACCCGAGGCGCCGCGATGCTTCCCACTCCCGCCAAGACCCCCCAGAAGCAGCCCGACGAGAATACCAAGGCCAAAGTTCGTACCATCGCGCGCAACCTATTCTCCGAGGCCGATTCCATGCCTTCTCCTAAGAAGAGAAAGACCAAGAAGTACACCGGCCTTACCCTGGAGAGCTTCACTGCTCAAGAAATCGAAGAGCCTATTGAGATCTTCACCGACACGCGTGACCGCCTCCCTGAAGTAGATGCGAAGAACCCCTTCTACACCAACCAGCCCTCGGCCACGCCGAAGCGTGAGCAGCCCGCACGACGAACCCGAGGCAAGCATGTCTCTATTCCCGGTGAAGGCAAACAGTCTGTCGATGAGGCACTACACCGCGAGGATGGAATCGTCTACGTCTTGTAAGTTATCATCCCATCTCACCTTAGTTCCACTCATAACCGTTTACTAATATTTCTACTTTATAGCCGAGGAAAGAAGATCTTCCGCAAGTTCTCCTCAAGTGAGGATCTAGAGTCAGCAGAAGATGAGGACGTCGACGCAGAGTCGTACGACACTCCCAGTTCGGGTCGAATCCGACCGTTGACTCGTTCATCTATCAAGCCTCGTCTGCTCTTCCCTCCCAAGGGTAAGGATGTTGCGAAGACGACTACAGAGGATGAAGAAGCGGCTACTGACATCGAGGATCACATTCTTCGTGATGCTGAAGATGATGTTATGGAAGCTCCTGCAACTCCCGCTGGTAAGCGAGATGAGAAGCCCGAGACTCCCATCGCTCCCCGATTCGCACCCGCTTCACCTCCTTCTACCATCCGAGCGACTCGGGCCAGCACCCGGCTACAGGCAAGCGAGACACCCGTCAAGCAGCAGAAGCCGCGCAGCCCATTCGATGGCTGGCGCCGCTCTAAGAGTCGAGCCGCCACTCACGGTCAGAAGCGAGAAGGTGAGCCGCTGGTTGGACCTCACGAGAGTTCGAAGCGACAGCGCGCCTAGTCGGTTGCGGCGGCAATGTTTCGACCCAATTCTTTCACCTAGGAAGTTATAATGGAATGAGGCTTAGGGATTATTAGTCTGCCTCAATTTCTTCATGTTTCCCTTTGTGGGGGGTTTAGGGCAGGATCGTGGTAAGCCATTGAGGCTTTGGAAAATGGAAAAAAAAAGAAACTTGGTATCCCAAGAGGACGGGTGTTTTAGGCATCGCTTTTGCCGAGGTCAAGGGATGTGTACCTTGATCAAGAGATTCCCAGATTGATAGTTGTAGGGGAATCTTCCATCGGATTAGCATAGCTTGCCTCAGAATGAATCAATCGACTGTGTTATTCATAGCACATTCGTGACAAGTAGTGCTGCTGCCCCCCGACAAAGTCAATACGATGATTTTTTACACTAGAACTTGTATGGTCTTTCGTAGGAGTCGTGTCGTGAACGTGATAAGATGCTGGCCTTGCCCTTTAATTCGTAGAGGAACCCGTGGTAGTTGGGTACATGATGCTATTAAACTGCATGTAGTAACCTATACCTACTAGGTAGCTTTTAGACAACGTGAAGCTAGTTTAAGTATACGTGGATGTCGTATGATCTCTAATCATGGACGTACTGAAGCCCCTTGCATAGGTAGGATGCAAGGCAGTCTCTAGTAATGTCACATGGAAAGATAGGACGAAAATTACTGGGTAGGCATGTTCTACAGAGCTATGCCCATTGTTGCAGCTGTCCTCTACCCGTACCCTATTGCTAATACGGATGAGAGCACTAGGTATATGTAGATAATAACAAATGTATGTTAGTGAGAAGTTGTGCCAGAGGGTTCGAGTATCACGTCATACCTCACGTTATATCCCCCATTATGGATTATGCAAACCCTCCAAAGTTTAAGCCAATTGCAACTATAATGGCAATCATCTACCCCGCCCCCGCCAAAAATTCAGTTCGCACAAACTTCCTACTGTCGAGTCGAGTCCACATGTACCCCAACTTCAACAACTCGCTCTTCAACTCCTTGTATAAATCTCGAGTTTAGGAGATCTCCTTTGTTTATAAAAGGCCATTACTAGTCCTATAGCCCTTTTCAATCCCTAATTAACCTTAAAATCCAACCTAGATCAACTGTAATACTATTATTCCCCATTATGCATATTTTAGTAACGAACGACGACGGCCCTCCGTCTCCCACATCTTCGCCCTATGTACACAGTCTAGTCAGAGAGCTTCAGAAGAGAGGGCATACTGTCTCGGTCTGCCTGCCACATACTCAACGTTCCTGGATTGGAAAGGCACACATGATTGGCCAGACTGTAAAGCCATTGTACTACCGACCTTCCGCCACCTTCGACCCGTCCCCCAGCGCAGCGTCGCAACCCCAAGGTACCACATACACGCGGCCGAGCAAGGACAGCAAAGGCGAGGAATGGATCCTGGTGGACGGAACACCGGCAAGCTGTGCCCAAATCGGGATACATCACTTCTTCCACGAGAAGGGACCAATCGATCTCGTAGTATCAGGCCCCAACTACGGCCGAAACACGACAGCCGTATTTGCGTTAAGCTCTGGCACATTAGGCGGCGCTCTTGAGGCCGCTGTATGCAGAAAAAAGTCCATTGCACTAAGCTACGCCTTCTTTAGTCGCAACCACGACCCTACTATTATCGACGCCGCTAGTCGACATAGTGTACGTGTCATTGAGAAGTTGTATTCTCAGTGGCCGACGGATAAGAGCGTCGACCTATACTCAGTCAACGTGCCGCTTCTTGAGGGCGTCGAGGAGCGGAAGACACTGTGGGCGGAGATGCTGCAGAATTATTGGGGCGAGAATGGTGCTTGCTTCGAGGAGGTCGAGGGAAGCATTGGAGACGAAGGCGAGGAAGAGGAAAGAATACGTGAGGGTGAAGAAGCGGAGGCATCCAGCAACCTTGACTCGAAAACGAATGGCGACGCTGGCGATGCGGGTCAGACGCGATATCCACACAGACACTTCAAGTGGGCGCCACGGTTTACAGACGTATATAAGAGTGTTGAGGAGTCGCCTCCGGGGAATGATGGTTGGGCCGTTAAGGAAGGTTATACTAGGTGAGTCCAAGTTCTAACCCCTATACATGTTCTTGTGACTTACCTATCATGCAGTGTAACACCATTAAAGGCGAATTTCTGGCATGGCGCATCGCATTTGCATGGAGGGGAGTTGAAACTGTGAGTTGAGCCTACTGTATTATATTTGGTTTTAGACGGGAATGGCAGCATCATAGACAGTGGACCTTGCATGGCCGCATAATCGGTCCGCCAGATAGACGTTAGACAAAACCTCGTCATCTTTTAGACCATACCTACCTACCTACTCATTGAGAGGTGAGCTACGGTGAACGGCGCTGTCAAGTGTTCTACGTACGTCAAATGCTTGCGATGTGTATATGTCCTTGACCGCGGTATCTCATTTTATTCTTTGTAGGGGTGCATCAGATTCAACTTCTCAAGGAACGACAATGTCCATGTCAGTGTCGACCTTGATATACCGGCCCAAACAGCATTTCTACGCCCTAATCGCCTACGAGGATCCTTATGTCCAGCCCCTCATCCTATCTGCATTGCAGAAGCTTTTCCCTCCTGAAGCATATACCCTCCTCCCAATGCCAGACGCCGCAGTCCCGGGCGAGCCGGTGTCGCTTACCAAGCTGCTGCCGGACAACAGCAGCCCCATCCTGCAGGTCACGCCCTACGAGGCCATCGACTGGGACTTCGTCGCCGCGCACCCGCACACGTGCCTCGTGAATAGTTACATGCTGCGCAAGGCCCTGATACGCAAGCACTACCTAGGCGCCACGGTCGAGCATTGGGTCGCGAAGAGGCCGCATTCGTCGCTCGCGACGCATGTTAAGAGGGCGGAGGCTTTTGAGCTCGATTACGCGGAGTTTTTGGACGATGCGCTGGTCGAGGCGTTTGATTTACGGGCGAGCTTGGAGAGGAATGCCGAGAGGGAGAGGGGGCAGAAGGCGGGGAAGGAGGAGGAGGAGGAGGAGAGGGAGTGGTGGATTCTGAAGCCGAGTATGAGCGATAGGGGACAGGGTATACGATTGTTCAGCACGATGGAGGAATTGCAGGGGATTTTCGATGAGTGGGAGGGGGATCTGCCGGATAGCGAGGACGAAGAGGGCGAGAGCGGAGATAGGGATGGAGATGCAGATGCGGATGGAGATGGAGATGCAGATGCAGATGCAGATGAGAGGAATAGGGGTGGTGGAGGTGACGCGGACGCCTCCGAAAGAAACGATATTACCACCTCGCATCTTCGTCATTTCGTGGCTCAGCCCTATATACACCCGCCGCTCCTATTGCCGGGCGATAACCGCAAGTTCCACATTCGCACGTACGTCGCGTGCATCGGCAGCTTGGATGTCTACGTCTATAGGCACATGCTCGCGCTGTTTGCGGGGAAGCCGTACGCTGCGCCCGCATCTACATCTACATCTAAATCTACACCCAAACCCGAATATTCCGGAGCCGGAGCCGGAGCCGGAGCGCACATCGACCTCGAAGCCCACCTCACCAACACCTGTCTCCAGCGCTCCGTAGCCGAGGGCACAGTACGCCGGTTCTGGGACTTGCCCCTAGAACCGAAGAAGATGAAAACCGACATCTTCAACCAGATCTGCGAGGTCACGGGCGAGGTCTTCGAGGCCGCGGCCCGCGCTATGCTGATGCACTTCCGGCCCCTGGAGAACGCGTTCGAGATCTTCGGACTCGATTTTCTTGTCGATGGTGAAGGTACCGCGTGGCTGCTCGAGGTCAACGCGTTTCCGGACTTCAGGCAGACGGGAGAGGAGCTGAAGGAGTTGGTGCAAGGGTTGTGGGAGGAGGTGCTGGGGAGGGCTGTGGGTGGGTTTTTCGGGGGTGAGGGGAGCATGGAGAGGTGGGTTAGGGGGGAGGAGGATGATGATGGAGGGAGGGGGGAGGAGAGGTTTGTGCTTGTTAGACGGGTTGATTTGGGGCGGTAGAGCAGTAGAGTGGTAGAGCAGAAGATAGATAGGAAGGGTAGAAGAGGAAGAAGACTAGAAACTAGAACTAGATCTTCTGCCTTGTCCCTGGCGTAGATGGGCTTTGACTACTATAGTGCACGAGTTTCTGTGATATTCGGCATACGGTGTAGTTACGTCGAAAAGGGGCAATGTCGTACCTAGGGTATTGTATCACGAAATGTTATCCTCCTCCCGGACTAGCACTCGAACTCGGGAGGCGCAGATTACTTAGGTATACCCCGAGGTTGTTCTCTGCATATACGCGCACTCGCACATACCGAAATGGCTTGATCTGTGTTCGCCTACCTACGGGTAATGGAATCGAAAGTGCTACGGCAACTACTTCCTGCGGTGGAACATTCGGATCGTGTGGGATGCTATGGTTCGTGTTGTTTAACACTGGCTAAGACAGTACGAGCAGTACGAGGGCTGTGGATTACCAACTAACTCGGTATGCGATGCTTACCTTAGGTAGGTATATTTGAGTAACCAGTTTCTGCCGTTTCTTGGACCCGAGATGGTGTTCAAATGGTATCATAGGTGGCTATGCTGGCGATCCACGGATTATGTGATGTTGAATTGTGAGGTTCTAGGCTGGACTAGGCGGGCATATCGTGAATGTTCAAGTGTGCCTTGCGCAAATCGCTTCTCAACGCGGTATACGGATAGGTTTACCGGCATGTCAATGACAACCCTGGTAGCCCCTTGGTTTTCTCTAGCCTCGGAGACTCGTTAACTATGAGAGCCGGAGGATCTGGATGTAAGTTTCGTAGGGGACATGGCGAAGCATGAGAAACATAGTTCGACCCCCCTATAACTTCAGCCTCTCTCCGCGACAGACTTAATTAGTTGTGCTACTGTACGACTAATATTGGAAGACTATCATGAGGCTTTGAAGCCAAGAGCCTAAGGTGTATCACAGATTTACCGGTGCGGGTTACTATGTACTTGGCCATCTTGGTTCGTACGAACTAGTACCCCGTCGAATCTCGGTGACCTGGGCTTGTCACATATCACTTACTACCGTAATGTGTCATACCCGGTAGGCAATAATAACATGGCTAGAAAGAAATTTCTTGCATATCCGTCCGCACGAGCGGGACGGATTGTTCTATTCTCCTTGGCCTGTTCGTTCAGAAACCTGTCATCGAAGCTCGTACTTAGGGTACGATTATAGATGACGATAGACAAGAAAAACATTTAGTTAAATGAGCTTACGAGAGAATATCGAAAGCACTGCCACGCGGATGTGACCAGAGCTAGGTAGCTTCTGTCGGACCCAATTGGACGGGTGGCTGGCTGGCTGCAGTTTCGAACCCGATACTCTGGTGGGAAAATCTAGGGGGACTTTGAACTTGTGAACAGGAGATGGTGGTGTGTTATCTTGTGTGAGTGCTCATGGTGTACGACAGGCTCAGCCACACGGATGTGTCTTGTGTTTACTTAATTTTTTACACATTCTATTAGATACATGTTCGATGTGATGTTTCAAAACAGGCAGAAATTTCTTCTTGCCTTTTCGGATGGCGTTGTTGTTTTGGTTGCTGACAGATATGGGGGCGATCTGCTCAAATAAATAGAATGTAGATAGCTGAGATGCACGATGTGACTGAGGGAGCAGAACCCCAGTCTTGGCACCATGAGCTTCATACTGCGTGTATCTCTAGACTGCCGTAGGTTAATTGCTGTGCCTTTGGATTGCAGATGCACGGTCCCTGGACGCCATGGGGTTTCTAATCTGCCTCGGCGTACATACGATGGGACAAAAATATCCTATATAGGAAATATAGGTTTTTATATATCGACTAGATAGGCAATGTAATACTGCAATAGATCGGTGGAAAGCCGTAGAAGCCTACTTAGTAACTTCCATATTTGCGTCTCCGTTCAACCTTGTGTCTGAATATGATGACTCCTTACAAAGTCTCATTGCCAGGATTTTGCAAAGCTGAAACTAAGGAGAGATGATATCTAGATGAGAGGAGTCTGATGCCGAGGCAGGAAGTTTGATTACAACTGAGCCGCGACCACGCGTTTGGAAATTCTCGAGCTTCTATTCAAGACACCCATGAATCAGACGAACGTGCCATGGAAAATGCCTGCGGCACTGCTTTCCTAATCTGTTCATGATCTGACGCGCCTGAATGCTTACTACTCCCATGTGTTGCTACGCACTCGATTATATTATTCCTTTCCTCCAGTAGGTAGCAAAGGATTGTTAGGATGTTTTAGTCCTATCGTGGAGACTTCTCCATCTGAAAATATAGGAGATATTTATTCTAGGTATCAACGCTAGAAAATCTGCCTTGACATGTAAGACATGGTTGTATACGTTGATGAGGTTGATATCGGAGATGATACTTCTTTGATACGATTGGGGAAAGATCATCCGCAGAGCTTCGGTAATCATTATCTTGATAGGTATTAGCATTGAGAGCTATGATAAGACGTAATATCGAAAGACCTTGAGTCCAAGGCGCGGACACGCGGATCGCGTCCGCCGTTCCCCATATTTTCACATGTGAAATCCAAGCACTGATTTGGCTAATAAGAACATACGTGTATGGTATAATACTGGTGTTAATGCTGTTTGATGAGCACATTTTTTATTCCCCTACAACGAAAGAGCAAAACCTGATATCAACTTGAGGCTTTTTGTAGGGGAATAGGAGTATGTAGGTGAGAAAAGGAGAGTTACACGAAGACAGAGAAAGGAGCCAAGTTAGTAAGAACCTGCATTTGGCTGACTGCAAGCCACTCGTCCTTCTCACCTATCAACAAATAAGGCATTCAAACGGCGTAGCATTCCTACTGCTCACCATGCATCCAGAGACTCCGCTCCCCAATGAGATCGATTCCTTGTGTTCCACGTGGACGGGACGTGAGACTCGCTGGCAATTGATACGTCGCTCTCCTCTATAACAGCCTTATTAGTGGTGAGGTATTAGCCGTTATCTAGGAGAGCAAGGCTGACGGTGACTGGCTGGGCTGACTTGACTGTTGTGTTTACTCCAACACCGAAGACAAAAGGGGGGCATCGCCTAATGACTCAGTACTTTGGTTAAAGTCGATGCTAATGACGATAATATGGGCCATGAGCTATAACGCCGGTCAAGATATCTAGTGTACGGTATGCTGTTCCTGACAATAGTCGGTCTTGGATCATCTTGGCTGAACACATGAAGCATCCTGCCAAGGGTGGATTCCCCTAACCTAGCTGTGACTTGGGTATCGTGGTATCGTGGTATCGTGGTATCGTGGTATCCTGTGAAGCCCAACCCTAAGGTCAGACACTGATACATACTGCCGTATGTATACAGACCGCAACTTACTACCTTAGGTAAATATGTATGTCTCTATGTGTGGGGAGGGAAGCGTTAACTCTAGTGGCCATGTATGGGTTGACAAACAAGATGGGTGTTTGTATTGATAAGTGGCTGCAAAGTTTGTTACTGACGTCCTCAAGTATTGTTGAGAACCCTCAATGAGGATGATAATATGACGTCTTCTTACGTATACTTAACCAGTGATGACTATACGACTCGTTACACAGCGAATAATACCTATTAAGCTAGAAATAAACTTAACTTCTGGAAGAACCCAGACTCATTCAATCCCCTGAGTGAAGGCAAAAAAGTCAAGAAATTTCAGCTGGGAAGATCGCAGAGTAAAATCAAGATGGTCCCGAATAATGCAAGCGTGCCCCGGTCGCCTTCTGAGTTCGCTCCCGAGTGCTGGGAATCTGCACAGCCTCCCTTGGCACTTTGGCCAACCCTGCCAAGTCAGCTCTAATTCGCCGAAAGGAGGGTAGCCTTTCCCTGACGAGTAATAACCGACAGCCACGGTACATGCCGCCTACGTATTGTACTCGGTACGTGTTGTGATTTAGAACGAATGCGAAAGACGGACAAGGACATGACGGGGTCCATGACCGCGAGATGCAAGCCGGGAATGATACGACGATCAGCTTCTCTGTTTGGGGGTCCATACAACTAACTATCTTGCTTGTCTTTTGTAATTTACCAAGGCCGGACCACGCGGTCCAGGTTTTGTTGTGCCAAGTGACAGTTGACGATGGTTAAGCTGGTTTTTTATTATAGACATGGAAGTTGGAAGTTGGCCACATTTATCTTGGTGATACGGAGGAAATATAATAGAAATAGAAAAAAAAAGAAAAAAAAGGGTATTGATGTCGGACTTGAAATGTTTTAGTTTTTGTATTTGTATTTGGTTTTGTACAACAGACGATTGAATAATTGAAAATAGTGGATTGAATCTTAAACAGCGATAAACTTTCACTAGTACCATAGGACGGCTTTTTACAAGGGACCTGTACACGTACGTGTAACGGAAACAACTTTTTCGTGACTTCTATTAATGTCGTAATTAGCGCGTTTCGGCCGTGCGATTAGAAGTCTTTCTATGTATATGCAACCCCTGGCCAAGTACCTTAGCTCCCCTGGTAATCCTTGTCACCCATACCCGCAATCTTGAACCCAGTCTTGGAAAGTCGTGCGCTCAATGCCAATTCGAAGATAATCTCATTGGTTCAAATCACAGTCGTTACAAGTCTTCTCTCTCTCTTCTTCCTCTTCACTATCCAACTAATATTCACTCCTTCTAACTGCTATGTCGGATTGTTAAATCCTGACTTCTTACCGTACTGGTAGTCTTTTTTGTTTGTTTCTGTTTTAATTCGCTGAATCAGACCCCTTGGTTTACTGAAGCGGTCCGGGTCTGTGTTACAAACAAAATTGCTTCCTATCGAACTCTCTACCGGTCTGTCCGTCTACCTAATTCTGCTTTGTCCGATCCCTTAGGAATTGGATTGACGGAGGCGTACCTCGAGACTTACTAGCACTTTACTTCTTTTGACGGTGGCATTTGCCTTTTGCCATTCGACAAGAACGTACAACTCTAATAGGTTGCTAAGTAGTCTGCATCTTTGCACAGCCCCAATCTCAACACCTCCAGGTACTTCCGGCCTACACATTTTATTCTAAGGTGCCTACCGAAGAGATATCTGTGCCTCGTTTAGATGTTACAGACACCTTCCCGAAACATGCTATAGCTTTTACTCCCAATACAATTGTCGTATTCCTTACAGCTTTTCATAACATTCTTGCGAGGCATCCATATCCCCAACCCAGGTCTCCGCTCTCTCGACCTTGTTGACTTATCGGCCGCCGATCATTGACCACTCCCGACCACATTGCGAGAGCGGTCCTGAAAACACGAATTGGTCCATGTACGTGGAGTCTTCGCATCTACCGAGTCCCCGGCCCCAGGAATTGTTGTCTTGTGGTTGAGCAATCAGCTTTGGACGTGCTGAAGGAACGAGCGTAAACAGGAGGCGAATACGTTAAACAACAAACTTCACTGCGCCTCAGCTAGAGCGGAGACATTTGACGAGCTTCGTCAACATCCAAAATTTCCAAATCTCTGAGCCTATCCCTTACAATTTGGGACGCCAATTGTCTTTATAATAGCCCTTCCTCTGTTTCTGCCTCGTCGATATTGTCTTTAGTCGATGGCCGATTCCTGCGCGCGCACCATTTCGCCTACGCCTATACCTATACCTACGTCCTAGCCTCCCGCCACAAGGCTGTGTCTGAGCATAATCGCTCCTTTACTTGGGCGTTGTGATCTGTCTTTACCATCTCCCAACTCATAACTTCCGACGACATACGCCACCATGTCAGATCCTAGTAAGAATGGCTCGGAGAGCACGCCACGGAGAGCGAGAGCGTAAGTTTTCCTCAGCGGAAGAATTATAACCTAATAACTGTTTACTTTTCTCGATTATCCTAACTTGATATCTAGCCCTACCATCACAATAGACACGACAAATGATACCGAGCCTACAAATGCTCCTCCTCAGCACTCACCCGTATCACCCCACGATGAATCGATAAGCCCGACAGCACTAACATCGAGTTGGACATCTGAGAGAACTGTTGCTCCATTAACATCTCAGCCATCTAATTTAAGCTCTAAGGGAGAAGGAAGGCAGGCGCATTCATTCGATAGTGCGAGGGATAGCCGGCCAACTAGCCCGCATAACGTTTCTAGTCCGGTAACATCAAGGGGGAATGAGAAGGGTCAAGCTTTTCTTTCGGTACCAGATCACCACCGTTCCAGGCAAAATTCCGTCGATAGCGAAGATGGTTCGCGGTCAATTACTTCCTCGCAAGGCGATACTGTGACGGGCACAGCATCATGGCACGGCGAGAAGAGCGCCGCTTCAAAGCAGTCTTTCGACAATGAGAAAATCATGAAAGATGAGAATGCCTTGAAACCTGATCAAGGCAAGGAATCCGATTTCGTGGTGGAGAACAACCCTTTTGCATACAGCCCCGGTCAACTTGGGAAGATGTTCAACCCGAAGAGTTTACCTGCTTTTTACCAACTAGGAGGTCTTACTGGGTTAGAGAAAGGACTTCGCACCAACCGTAACACTGGTTTGAGCCCGGACGAGAAGCACCTAGACGGAAAAATCTCTTTTGAAGAAGCGACAAATCGTTCTCCGTCTAAGCTGGCAAATGAAGGGTTAGAGAGTCCGCAAACCCCGGTCACCCGCTCAGATACTCATCATAAGCATGGATCCGATGAACAATTTGTTGATAGGAAACGAGTTTTCGGCGACAATCGAATTCCCGAGAAGAAAGGCAAGAGCTTTTTGCAATTGGTCTGGATTACTTATAACGACAAAGTTTTAATTTTGCTTTCTATCGCCGCCATAGTCTCACTTGCCGTCGGTCTGTACCAAACTTTTGGTGGTGAGCATGAAAACGGGGAGCCTTCTGTTGAATGGGTCGAAGGTGTGGCTATTATTGTGGCTATTGTTATCGTGGTGCTAGTCGGGTCTCTAAATGATTGGCAAAAGGAAAGACAATTCGCGCGACTTAACAAAAAGAAAGAGGATCGACTTGTTAAAGTGATTCGTTCAGGCAAAACTGTGGAGGTATCGGTATTTGATCTCATGGCTGGCGACGTCGTTCACCTGGACCCCGGTGATCTGATCCCCGTTGATGGTATCCTCATTCAAGGTTTTAATGTGAAGTGCGACGAATCTCAAGCAACGGGCGAGTCGGATATCATACGCAAAAAGCCAGCCGATGAAGTATTCGCCGCAATCGAAAACGGCGAGGATACAAAGAAGTTAGATCCTTTTATTCAGTCTGGAAGCAGGGTTATGGAAGGTGTAGGGACTTTCCTTGCTACGTCGACCGGTATCCACTCGAGTTATGGCAAGACGATGATGTCCCTAAATGAAGACCCTGAGATAACGCCTCTCCAGTCTAAGCTTAACGTTATTGCCGAATACATCGCGAAACTGGGAGGCGCTGCTGGTTTACTACTTTTCATCGTGCTCTTCATTATGTTCCTCGTCCGCCTCCCGTCGAATTGGAATCTTTCGCCGTCCCAGAAAGGTCAACAATTCATCCAGATTTTTATCGTCGTGGTCACCATCATCGTTGTGGCGGTGCCTGAGGGCTTGCCTCTCGCTGTTACGTTGGCATTGGCATTCGCTACCAACCGTATGATCAAGGACAACAATTTGGTCCGTCACTTGAAGGCCTGTGAGGTTATGGGAAATGCGACAACAATCTGTTCCGACAAGACTGGTACCTTAACTCAAAACAGGATGACGGTTGTCGCGGGGACTATCGGTACTTCTCATCGATTCGGAAGTAAAAAGTCTGAGAATAGTGAGAGTCCTAACGAGCCTTCGGAAAAAGAGTTTGCCAGTACCCTCAGCAAAGGAACTCAGGAGATCCTGCTCAAGTCTATCTCTCTCAATTCTACGGCTTTTGAAGGCGAAGTTGACGGTGTCAAAACTTTCATTGGATCCAAGACCGAAACTGCATTACTTGAGTATGCTAAGGCCTATCTCGGTATGGGACCTGTTAGCGAGGAGCGATCTAATGCTAAAACGTTGCAACTCATTCCGTTCGATTCTGGCCGAAAATGCATGGGTATCGTGGTTCAACTGGAAAATGGTGGCGCTCGCTTGTACGTTAAAGGAGCGTCGGAAATCGTTCTTAAAAAGTGCTCAACGATTCTCCGAGACCCTACTCGAGACACGTCAACCGCTCCTCTTACTCCTGACGATTCGGATGTTATTAAAGGTCTTATCGAAAGTTATGCGTCTCGGTCTCTAAGAACCATTGGTCTCGTCTACCGTGATTTTGAGAGGTGGCCTCCACGAAACGCTAAGCGGGCTGAAGGTGACCAGAACGAGGTTGTTTTCGAAGACATTTTCAATAATATGATCTTTATTGGCATGGTTGGTATCCAGGATCCGCTCCGTGAAGGTGTCCCCGAAGCAGTTAAACAGTGCCAGAGGGCTGGTGTGATTGTGCGCATGGTTACTGGTGACAATAAACTCACAGCTCAGGCTATCGCGAAGGAGTGTGGCATTCTGCAGCCAGACGCACTGGTGATGGAAGGACCTGACTTCCGAAATCTTCCCAAGCACAAGCAGAACGAAATCATTCCGCGCCTTCGTGTACTCGCTCGTTCCAGCCCCGAAGACAAACGCATTCTCGTACGTCGTCTCAAGGACATGGGTGAGACTGTCGCTGTCACTGGCGATGGTACAAACGATGCTCCTGCTCTGAAACTAGCAGACGTTGGTTTTTCCATGGGTATCGCCGGTACAGAAGTAGCAAAGGAGGCGTCGGCTATTATTCTCATGGACGACAACTTTACTAGCATCGTGAAGGCTTTGAAGTGGGGTCGAGCTGTCAATGACGCAGTCAAGCGTTTCTTGCAATTCCAGCTTACCGTCAACGTCACCGCCGTCGTATTGACTTTCGTCACCGCCGTCTCTAGCAGCACTGAAGGCTCTGTCCTTACAGCAGTTCAGCTTCTTTGGGTCAACTTGATCATGGACACTCTTGCGGCACTTGCCCTTGCTACCGATCCTCCTCAAGACAGTTGTTTGGACCGAAAGCCGGAACCGAGAGGCTCTAGTATCATTTCGATAACGATGTGGAAGATGATCCTTGGCCAGGCTGTTTACCAATTGGCAATCACATTCGTGCTTTACTATGCTGCGTTCACCATCGGTATAGTCGCGGATGGCGAGACCTCGCGACGCGACACCCTGGTCTTCAACACCTTCGTGTGGATGCAAATTTTCAACCAATGGAAGTAAGTACAGACATATTAGTAGTAATATCCAGCAATTGATACTAACAGTGTGGTAGCAACCGTCGGTTGGACAACCACTTCAACATCTTCGAAGGCTTATTCCAGAATTGGTATTTCCTCGCGATCAATCTCCTCGTGTCCGGCGCCCAAGTCCTCATCATCTTTGTCGGTGGAACTCCCTTTAGTATCTCCCTGCTGGATCCGCCACAGACGTCTGCTCAATGGGCCTGCGCAATCGTCCTGGGCGTTATTTCCATACCCGTGGGTATGGCCATTCGCCTTATTCCAGATGAACTAATCAGGAAATGTATCCCTGAATCACTCAAGAAAAAGCGCGGCATTCCCGGATTGACTATCTCAGACGAAGAGCGCTTCAATGACTATCCCGAGGTTCTCGCTGATGTTAGGGACGAGCTTGCATTCCTCAAGAAACTCAAGGGTGGCCGTCTTAACAATCTGAAATTCGCCGTAAAACATCCTCGCGAAACCTTTATCGCAAAGACGAGGAGTCCGTCTCACTCTCGTTCAAATTCCATGAGAATACCACAAACCCCGACACGCGAAGATAGTTTCAGTTCGCCCTCCCCGGCACCGACTCCTGATTCTCGGAAGCGCTCTAGATCTATGAGATCTCGATCAAACTCGGCGCTAGGGGCTCCTACAGTCATGGCAGGCATTATCGCTGGAAGTGTGGCAGCTGGATGGTCTCCTATTGAGAGGACAGGAGACCGCGATTTCACGCAACCACCACGCCCGACGCCTTCGCCGCTCTCAACCCGCGAAAATAGTGAACTAGAGCCCGCGCCCGTCTTGACAGAAGAGCCCTTATCTATCGAAGACCCTGGCCCATCCACTGTACCTCGGCTCAGCGTCCCACAACCACCCCAAAAACAAAAATCTATTTCTTAGGCAGTATGAACGAACAGTATTTTTGTCTGGATCAACTAAGCTTGACTGCATCCGATATCAAGACATGCGGAGGCAGCGAGAAACATGCATGCACGAAGGGCGAGTGAAGTATCCGAAGACAACCTGTATTATAATTTTAATCTACGTCTTCTTGTGGTCTGAAGATCGGCAGCTATATCTATCTGTCAATCCCGCTTACTACTTCTATTACGCTCACAACTTCCCGGCAGGGCCTACCGGCGGGATTACACATCTCGGAGGCGCCTAAAGCGAAATGCGGCCATGGCGACTATATACGCCGCCCCGCGTTCGTCGTGGGAATGAATAATATGCCGCTTCGCAATTCCGGGTTCGTGTGTTGACATGACATAAGGGTGTGGGTTAGTTATCAAGATAAATAGAATCGTGGTCGTACCAGGGTGAACGTTTGGTTTTTAGGAAAGGGGTTTTCTTGGCTCCTTCGTGTTGTTGTTTGACACATCGTTCGCTTGTGTGTGTGTGTGTGTGTGTGTATGGTGTGTGTCGTTGTTGTTTATGGGGCTTCCAGGTCTGGGGATACAAATGCTTAAATGCTGTAGACAAATATGCCGGCGCGCGAATATATACTAGAGCGCCGCGCCTTTCTTCCTTTTTGCGCGCGTAGGGTGTAAGGGTGTTGGGAGTTGGGTTTTCCAATGCGGGATTCATTCAGGTTCACGGCCATAGATAAGATAAGATAGGACAATGTGTAGTACAGCGGAGAAAAAGAGAGAGAGAGAGAAGAGAGTCTAATTTCGCTGACTTTCATGCCTGCTGATTCTTTAAGTGGTGATACCTACCTTAGATGTCTACCTAAGATATGAATTGTTGAGGATGGATATCAGGTGGAGAGGACAATTAACGGCATTATGTTACTTAGGGGGGTAGCAAACGTTGATTTATGCATGGCCTTTCCTTGCTCATGGGAACGCATGTATCCGTACGGACAGCGATGCCGAAAGACAAGGTTAAGGTCTCTGAGTGGGCTACACAAGGTACGGGATCCATGGGCAATGTGTCAATCCACCTATTAACATCAACCTTCAACCTAGGTAACAGCAGACCACGCCCGGAGTTGAGAGTCAGGAGTAGGTAGGTAGTCAGTCCCAAGGCTCATCCGCAGCCTGCCTAGCGGTTGGTAGTCTGTGTATATTGCAATGCGTTATACGACATAAATGCGCCCATGTAAGGTATATGTGATCTTTTTGCCTTACGGCCCCCAATCATCGTTCAGCCTGCCGAAGAAGGGGAAAAGGGAAGATCATACGAACGCAGGGAATGTTGGGGGGCATATTTTCAGACCTGCGCCGGTACCTATGTTTTTTTTTCTCGCTCAGGACTTACATATGTAGGTAGGTAGGTAGGTAGGTAGGTAGGTATGTGAGACCAGTCGCACAGCATGAATCACGACGCATAGTCGCTGTGGGTGATTGGAAGCTTCGCTTCGTCCCGTTGGTTTATTTTATTCTCATTATATTTTATTTTCTCTCTCGAAGGGGATTGGGACTGGGACTGCGGGATTATGACCGATGCTACACCGGTTATTAAATTCGAGTTGTGCTGGAATCATCTCTCGTAAAATAGCTGGATGTAACGCGGTATTGAAAAGAGGAGACATGTCAGGTAGATCCTCTATTGAAGCAGGGCGTTTTGTGATATTGGGGGCGGCATTGCTTTGTATGTATGTCGTGGAACTGCCACCAGCAGTAGGCTTTACATAATAGTACGGTGATTGTAGGGCGGCTGGCCAGGAATATTTGACAGTTTGAAGAGAGGCTTTCCAGGAGATAAAGGGATATCTCGTCGAGCTCTTTATTAATAACATTAGGGGAAATCGAGCAGCTGTATTAAGAAAAGGGGGTCTGGGAACCCCTTGCACGGGTTTATGTTGGATAAATGCATACAATGAAATGATCAGGTTACGTTCAGTTGTGACTATAGGTCTTTAAAATTACCTATTTCCGTATAAATCTAAGAATGATTCTTCATCACATGGCGATTCGGATATCGGTGTAGTTTCTTCTGGCTTATCTAGAGTATTTGTGACGAGAACCTACGGAATGTATTGACTCCGATTGCTGTGAGTATGTATTTAAGTGACAATTATCATCCCGGCTCAACCTACATGAGGCATCGATGGAGGATGACATGTTTATCACAACTAAGATATAACGACAATGGGCTACTAGCTGCCGTGTTGCCTCTCGGGCTGTTAGCTGTTTATACAAGGCGTCCTATGAATTGTAGACTTCGGACTTTTACTACCAACCCTTCTTTGATGAAGGACGGTAGCCTTCAACAACTTTAATAGCTAGCGCTTATCTCCTATGAGTCTATACCAAGAGACCATGATTCTAGGCAACTACATGACTTCCGTAAGATTCGCCAGAAATCACCCCGACGTTGCCATCGAGCAAGTTACGAATCGCAGTGACACCAATACGTATGGCTAACTTATTGAGGTAATGAGATTGTGGGGTAACAATAATTCACTGACTACCTACTCTACCACGTGGCGCTCATCCGTCCCTGTGCCGTTATATTTACCTTTTGCGCTTTTAAAATACCTGATATTTTTTCTCATGTACTGACGAGTTGAGCAATTTCCTAAATAGGCAACTTCTAGAAACTATGAGCCTTTCGTAAGCAGTAATAATGATGGCCTCGGAACCGATTACTCATTTCTTACTTGCTGCACATGGATGAATATCAGGAGGGAAAATCTTATGTTTTGGAAAGGGGATTAGAAATATGTTGCGAGAAAGTACTAATAACTCAAGGTATGCTAGTGGTAACTAGATTCAAGTTTCGCCGCGGGGTTCCCTGAACACAAGCACGGTCTAGAACATTCATTCTCTTAAAATCTACAATAGACAGGACCAGAGACTTTAGAAGAGTTTCACAGCAGCCGTAATAATAGAAATATTACCTATTTCCGTCTTATATAAAAGGAACTTAAGTGCAATTATCATTATATAGAGGCGGCAGTCGGTCCAGTATTAATGGGTCAAGAGTAATTCGGAGTTGCGGAGAGTGCTGGGTCTTGGCGTCGGGCTTTTGTCGAAGGACTTGGAATGATTTTTTCAGAGATGGCAAAATATCTTCTATTTACTACCTAAGTAGGGGTAATTCGGATGAATCAGTCGCCCACGTTTCGAGCGGCTAGGATCCATATGAGTTCCTTAGATCCCGGGAATAGCTCAATAGGACGGCTACACACTCGCCCGCCAAGATGGTATTAATTGAAGAGGACTAGTGGCCAATACCTTATGAAGGGCACGGTTTGTGTACTTGGACTAAGACTAGGTAGCCAGGCAAACATCAGCGATACATGTAGCCAGGACTTGATGGAAAACACGGGACAGGTCGGGTCAACTTTACAAACCAAAGTATACGGGATGTAATACAAAAATAACCTGAGGGAAAAAATGCAAAGTATCGAGAAATGCTCTAGACATTACATAGAGAGAGAGATGGCGGCCCCCTATCATGGCTTTAGAATAAATATGGGTGGTACTGGGTATGTAGCCTATCAGGATCTCGCTTAGTCTTGACTTATCAACGTCGAAGTTTCAAACTCATCTTTCCCTTTCTTTCACCCTGTGCATGATCCCATTATCTCTCTTCTTATTTTCCCCTTTTCTATTTATTCTCGCCGACTTAAACTTGGGTTAATAATTCCATACCCGGCGTTCAACTTACGCCGGACCTTCGACCGTGCGGGTTCCAATACTCATAGTGAGTAATTCAATAGATAATAAAAACCCAAAAAGGCGCCGGTCCTCCACATTTACTACGTACGTTCCGTAGATGTAAGTAACTTATTGCTGCTACCTGTTTCTAATTCCCCCCGACATGACCCAACCAAAATAACACCACGCAATACATAACATAAACGCGTTGACCATCCCAGCACAACTCTGACTAGGTAGTTTCTTCTTATTCTCAGTCATATTTCCCGCAGGTTTCAACTTGACTTCCTCTCCCTCTCTCTGTCTCTTTTTTTCTTTTCTTCCGCTAATTGTTTTCCCTAGAGAATTCGTTGAACACGTTTTATTCAACCACGCAGGAATCCTAGTTGATTGATTAATTAGTCGATCGATTAGTCTCGCCTATTTCATTACATTATTCCCATTTTATTATCACAGATTTTTTATTAGATACCTAGATTGAAACTCCGGTTTCTCTATTTGGTCACCCTACGCAATTGACTTCTCTCCCCTTCTATTTCTCTTTCCAACTTATCATCCAACCCAACTTCGATTGCCGTGATGAAGGGAAAGCGATCCGTCGGCAGGCCTCGCAAAGCCTGGGCCGCTGTGAAGGAAGTCATGAAGGACGACTCGGAACATACTAGTGTCCGAGTTGAAATTACGGATGATCAGCAAGTCGGGCATCTTAATGTGAAGCCGCACGGCCAAGCCCGCAACGAGCTAGAGGAGCGCATCAACGATCTTGGTGAATCGTGGGAGACTGAATCGCTCTTCGAGGATGTGATTGAAGACATCAGTGAGGATAGGTTCTTCGATGATGGTAATTAACTCTCTTATTTTATATTTATTTTTATTATCTATCATTCCAGTTTTGCTCTTTTTAATATTTCATTCTAACAAAGTTAATAGTCGATGCCGTCACGCCTGAGCAAGCTGTGCGCTATCGCCAGCAACTTCGAGCAATCGGCCCCCAGGAATTCTGCAGAGTGACTGTCGACTCTGGCGTCATCACGGCTAAGAAGTTACTGACAGCCTTTGGGATAAGACCCCCTGCATTTCTAGAGGGCGGACCGGATGAATCGTACTTTGGACTACTCACTCTGGCATTGACGCGCGAGCTGGCCAAGCGTGCTAAGCTGCTCAAGTACAACACAATTGACGATGCCGTCGCGCTTCTAAAGCGGTCGCGCAACATCGTCGTTCTAACCGGCGCCGGGATTTCCACATCCCTCGGCATTCCCGACTTCCGATCCAAGGAGACGGGCTTGTACTCGCAGCTCGAGAAGCTCGGGTTGGGAATCAGCGACCCGCAGGAAGTCTTCAACATCGACATCTTCCGAGACGACCCGACGATTTTCTACTCGGTCGCCAAGGACATCCTGCCCGACACCAAGGGCCTATACTCGCCGACGCACGCCTTCATCGCGAAGCTGCAGAACATGGGCAAGCTCCTGACCAACTACTCCCAGAACATCGACAACATCGAGGCCAACGCCGGCATCCGCCCCGAGAAGCTGGTGCAGTGCCACGGCTCCTTCGCCACCGCTACCTGCCAGAAGTGCGGGCACCGCGTGCAGGGCGACTCCATCTTCGCCGACATCAAGGCGGGCCGCATCCCGCGGTGCGCCAAGTGCATCGCGGCGCTGCGCAGCGGCCACGGCAACGGCAACGGAAACGGAAACGGCTCCGTCAAGCGCAAGCGGTCGTACAACAAATCCAACGGCAAGAGAACGCGGCGTAGAAGCTCAGACGACGACGATGACGACGACGACAACGACGAGCAGTACGACATCCCGGCGGCGGGCGTCATGAAGCCCGACATCACGTTCTTCGGCGAGGAGCTGCCGGACGAGTTCAGCCGGCGGCTGGTCAAGCACGACCGCGACCTCGTCGACCTGGTCATCGTCATCGGGACCTCGCTCAAGGTGGCGCCCGTGTCCGAGGTCGTGCCCTACCTGCCGCCGCACATCCCGCAGATCTACATCTCGCGCACGCCCGTCAGCCACATCAACTTCGACATCGATCTCCTCGGCGACTGCGACGTCATCGTCGCGGAGCTGTGCCGCCGCGCGGGATGGGACTTGGAGCACCATATGGTGGCGCCGGATCAGGTCGTCGATATCAGGTTGGAGGAGGGGTATAAGAGTCGGCATGTCTTCACGCCCGTTGAGTCGAGTAGTCGGTCTACTCCGGAGCTATGATTGATCTATATAGGCCTTCGGGCTTAAGGTGGCGCGGATGACTCATCGGACATTTGATTATAATCACTGTCGCCAACTCAACGTTAACTATGTAGTTCGACGAGTCACTTTCTACAGTTATGGATTAAGGATGGCGTGGTCCGGTGGCTATTACTATCTTTTTTTTTGCCTTTTTTTTTTCTTTTGCAGCAAGGCGTTCGGGGGCTTCTTTTAACAGAATGTTTTTTTCCCTTTGCCTCTACAGGATTTGCTATTACTCAGGTTCCACAAGATTTTCCGCGCAGTGGTGAAAGATGGCAACAGTTTCATTTCATCTAGAATCTCGTCGTCCTCCCACAGAGCAGTCACAACATGAGGAGAAAGGGCTCTTAATGCGATTTCTACCACCGAGGGAAAATGTCTTTCACGATGCTTGGTCTCTGTGTCAGTTGCGGGGGTGTGTTCTTATGCCGATTAAGAAAGATGGCAAAATCGGTAGTCTATCTACTATTTAAAGGCAACAAACGGAGGATCCTAATGCGATAAACTGAGATAGACAGTCAGTCTGCTACGCACACAGCAACCAAAATAACCTCTAATATACAGAATCACAATCATATACACTGCCTTATTGCCTGTTGTGGGATGTGCTTCTTCTCGTGGTCGCTCATGATTCATGCGGTGTCCCGTCATGACTACAGTATGACCTAACCATTACTAGATTCTGTCAATTGACGTAGAAATGTCTCCCAACTAATCAGCAGCTTGTAGACTTCGAAGAAAAGCCGACCATTATTTCTTTTTACTAAAACGTAGCGCCTCTGATGGGTCCTAGTTACTTAGGCGTTGAGAGCGTTCGTGGCAATCCTGGGGGGGAATAGCAAATCTGTTCTCCCTAATTTACCCATCAAAACTGCTGAAACATGGCGTCGTAAGCGTGACCCTGCAACGCCGAGCTACCAGTTCCATGGTATCCTACTTTCTAAATATTCGTAACGACGTGTATTTATCTCACGATCAGCCATTAAGGGATAGGAAATGTGCCTAAATTTCAGTGTGTATCTCAACTACTCCTGTCAAGTAAGGAAATTAGATTGCTCATCACTCATAATACTGTCAATCATGTACGGACAGCCCTCCGAGTCCTTAACGCCCCGATAACGAAGAAATAACTCCGTAGCAACGTACGTAATACTTGAGAGCAAATGAAGCATGGCAGAGAGATCTCGCACATATACCCAGCCCACAATTGAGGATCAACTCGTATCACATATGACCAAGTAGAAAAGAAATTTCAGCACGCGCGCGCTTGACAGGTCGATATCCCACCCCCACACAATCGGAAAAAAGCTCCGCACCGCAATCCCTAGTGTGAGCTTCCCTGCGTCTTCATCCTTGATCCAAGTTACTCTTCGTAGCTCATCCTTCGCAGCTCAGCGGATGGTCGCCGTAGTCAAGGGCGCCGGGAGACGTATCTTGGGTATAATGCGTATGGGCCGGGCACCGCTTAGATTAGATCGTCTGTCCTACGGCGTGGTATTATAATTCGCTATGCCGAAACCGGAAACTATCAATTAGACTTGGTTATTCGTAGACTGCATCTCGATGTCGTTCGGCTGGGACGGCAGGTCTCTACGCCGTTGGCGGAATATGGCTCGCCATCGTCGTGATCCGATGTTGAAGCTTTTGTACCAGGGCACTGGTTCTTCTGCGAAACTTGCAACCCAAACGTTATACGCGTGCGGAACCCAGATAAATTCATATATTGTAAAGATGATGATAGTGATCCATTGAGATATCACGAAAGCCAAGAACCGTCCTCTATTCTGCATCGTAGGATAGTGTACGATGGTGTAAATATATAGCGGTACCAAAATTGGTGCTGAAACAAATGGTACAATTGCACAAAAAAAGATCAAATAGAAAATAAAATCGGGTACCGAATTATCGAGTGAAGTTAGAGCTCTAATACCTGTTGCTGTCCATAAAACAAGCGGGATTATAGATACAGTCGGGTGAGAGTTTGCATCGTTCCTGCGCCGAGAGAGCCGGTGCTGGAAGAGAAGAGGTTCTTCATTTGTTAGCAACCTTGCTGTATGAAGGTTAGGATAGGGTTAGAAGTTACCTCGTTTGATTTGCAGATTACATTTTTGAACGAATCTATCGATATAGATCTTCGGGCTATCATTATCACCTATACCCGTCTTAGGCGTAAAGGATTGCACAGCAGTGACTGGACAGTCATAAACAACGGACAAAAAAATGGGATCATCGGAACCGCTGTCCTTTATCGAAGCCACGTGAACACAAGCTCCTCGAATCTGACCGTAGTATGCACGTATATCTTTTTCAAGGAGTATGCCGGTCGCGACATATCTGTTTCTATCGACTTGAAATCGGTCATCTATGGGCCTATGCGCCTCGATGTTGCATATAAACGTGTCTTCCTTCGTAAATAAAGAGTAGGTACCCTCTAGTTTAGTCGGTGGTAGTAGCAGAATTGGTTGTAGGCCAGCAGGATTAGCGTACAAGCTATCTTCTTTAACAACTAGAGGTGGTGAGTGACTTAAATCACTACCATTCACCGCTGTGGGGAGCCACCTATCTAGGTGATCCTCATTCTCTAGGCACCGTGTGCCTCGATTGTAGAGGAACGCTTGAGGTATGGTTTCACAGCTGGAGATGATAGCGGCCATTCTCTCGCTGTTAGATTTTAACCCCTTGAGTTGGTAGGTCTTGCGCCCTATTAGATTGCATAGTATCAGGTAGAGGTCGTCTGCTTTTGTAGTCGATCTACGAACAAGTTCGTTCCAAGTTCTGGCTAAATTTGGAGAATGAGTATTTGCATATGGCACCAGATATGATATCCACCCGTGTTTATTCGGCCATAGGTCAGGTACTGTAAGAAGACGATTTCGAAGATGATATCGAAGCTTCCATTGGGTTGCGGGTATGTCGTTTGACACGCAGAAACTATACCAAGCACATAAGAGAACGTACTTCAATATTAAAGTGATAGTCCATAAAAAATGGATGCGAGGCCATAGATTTTGAATAAGAGTAAACGAAAAATTATTATTTACCCATTTTTTAAGGTTAAGGGGCCAGCGACTAACACTGGGGTTGAGAGCACCGTCTGCACACTGGAAGTAGCAGGATCGACCCAGTTTTCCTTCTTGATACGTCCAACTCCTTGAGTTCCAATTGCAAGAAGTGATATAGGCCATGTGATCACGGAGCGGCTGAGTCCCCAGCCTGAGTTGCTGTAATTCATAATCTAGAACCAGTACGTGGCTCGCCCCAGCGTAGACAGCAGCCATTTTATTAATAGCTTGAATTCGAAGACTCTCCAGCTGTTTACTGACCGGAACACAGAGCGTATCGATCCAGAAACACCTCGGCTTTTGTTGTGAATCTTCTGAGGTGGCTGGGACCCAATTGGCCCAGGTACGTCCAAAGTTGTATGTCTGACTGAATGAGGTCCCGGGTTTGTTTCCTTTAGGTAAGGCCGAAATTCGCCTAGATAACCGCTCAATTTGGCACTGAGGGAGCGAATTCGACCGCGGATTACCTAGTCCGTCAGCCCAGACGTGAGACACAGCTATATACCGATTTGATGCGGAGGTAGCTATTAGCTTTAGCGTGGGTCTGTTGGTGGTCTGGTCTCTTTCAATACGGACGATTGGGATTTTGCCTTGTCTAATGATCTCTGCAAGTTGTGCTTCGTCCACGCCTATCATTGAACACGGGCAGTCCTGCGATACATGAAATGTTTCGTACGTTTCTTCGTTGACGTCATTTGCCATGCAAGAGGTCTCCGAGCAGGGCGAATGATCAATTCCCGGCCGCTCGTGGCGGTTCAATAAAGAAACGAAGTAAGCTACTTCGGACCTGAGTGTGCCACATATTCTGCTAATATGACGTGGACACCATCCTGTTGAGCTCATACGTTCCGTTAAAAGTCGTGTTTGGGGCAGGCCTTGCTCTAGGCAATAAAGAGAATCTGTCGAGCTCATCCGTGCTTGGAGCTGACCTCGCTTTAGCCAATAAGGAAGACCCCGGGTTTCTTCTTGCAGTGATTCTTGCAGTGATCCGAGAAGAACGCTAACAGAAAGAAGAATCAATGGGAGGGGATCCTGCGTTGCATATGAAATTCCTGAGATCTGGTCAAGGAAAGCCCTGGCCCTTTTGAGAAGTCTAGCTCTCCGCTGCCCAAGGATTTCCATGAGATTTTGTGATATGGAAAGCCTCATGTTATCTGAAGCTATGAATTTTTGTGATCTAACAAGCCTCTTGTTATCTGGAGTGACGTGTAGAAGGTCTAACGGGTTGACAACCTTTCCGGTATACTCGGATAGGAGCCCAAAGTAAAGCCATGACTGAACCAGCCTTGCGTAATCCATGACACTACGATCACGAGCGAGGCCAGACGGAGGATTTCCATAGCCGGAAATAAAGTCGGAATCCTGGTTGTGGTCGAGGGAGCCTGGGGTCACTTCGTTGATAGGAGAGTCGGAAGTCGTCCGCTCGAATCCTGCAATACGCCAGAAATCATCGAAGTGACCAAGTTGGTAAGGTATGATATCAAGAAAAGGCACCTCGAGGTGAGGAATAACAGAGTTAACAGGCCTCGGAATATGATCCATCTCAGCAGTTAATGCGAGTGCCGTAGAAAATGTTAAACAAGATGTTGCGATGCAGAATATTGACAGATAGGATATGGGAGCGTTTAGGGAAAAACATAAACTTGCTGCTAGCCTCGCGCCTTAAAAGGCCTCATCGGCCGCGTGTGCTTACGGAAATGAAATTTTGTTGGTTATATCGATGGCCGATTTCACCCGGGGAAATAGTCCTGTGATACCCAGCTCTCTTGTAGTCCTCAGTCTTTAGTCCTAGGTACCTGCCGCCACGGAAGCCGAAGTGTAAATAGAGATGTGGAAAATCTGTGTGAAGCCGTAAAGAGAAATGCAATACTCGCGGGGAGAAGAAAACGAGGCAGGGGGCAGGGGGCAGGGGACCGGGGGTAGAGAGGCGGTGATGGGCTGAATTAAATCTCAATTTTATTACTTTTGTTTCTCCGTATTGCAAGGCTCTCGTGAAAACTATCTCTTAGCGAGACCAACTATTTGGGTATCCGCTCTTCAACATATCTACCTAAGTAAGAGCTCACATTCGAGCCAACTTCTTACCCACTGTACTGGAAACCTACGGATTTTATGCGATTGATTTACAACAAACTCTCGTACTTATCCAAGCCCGACCTCTGAGGTTGCTGCTGCTGCTGCTGCGACTGTGACGCTGGCTGAGTTGGAATCATAGTGGTCATACTACCCGTCATGCTGTTCATGCTGTTCGTATTCCTATTCATGCCCCCTATGCCTGAGTTCATCATGCTACTCATACTTCCCGCTGGCTGGTGGGACATACTACTAAAACCACTAGACGGCTGACCGAACGACGTTGTCGTGTTCTGTCTCTGAGCCCCTCCGGGTGGCGGAGGTAGGCTGAAGCCCGTTGGTGTACCACTGCTTCCCCTAGAAGGTGGTGGGGGCAGAGAGAAGGAAGACGACTGGTTCATAGAGGGTCTCGATTGACCTAGATTCAGGTTCGACATTCCTGAGCTCATATTGCCCAAAGACGAGGCTGGCGGCGACGTTGGAGTAGACAAGCTCGAAGTCCAAGGATTAGCCGCTGGTGCGACCGTGGTAGACCAATTGACCGAAGAAGCTTGCAGACCGGTTGGCGCAGTATTTGCCGTTGCCCCCATGGTGGGTTGTAGAGGTTGTGAGTATTGGGTAGATGAAGGGGTTAGAGTTCCGAATGAAGCAAGATCTGGCGTAACTGTTCGGAAAGTAGGCTGAGCTTTGGTGGCCCCAAACTGAATAGGGGCAGCACTAGAAGTAGGACTCGGTGTTGACCAAGAAAACTGAGGTGATTTGATTGGTGGTGAGGTGACTGTTGCTGACGCTGCTGATGGTGTTTCATCCCAGCCTGCTTCCATCGCATCATTTGAGGTCGGACCAGACTTTCCCTTAACGAGCCGCTCAAAATCGTCCTCTGTGGCGCCGTTTGTCGAATCAAATGTTGTCCCAGTCACACCCCCGAACCCTAAGAAATCATCATTCGGGGTCGCGGCTCTTCCTCCGTTAACAACGGAAAGCTCTTGTAACTTCTTCATTTGCTCCTCCTCAACCCTCCTCGACAGCGATTTGATCAACTCCATGAAAGACTGGAACTGTTTGAGATCCAGCAAAGGCCCTAAGCTCATACTCCATAGGATGGGTAGGATGTCCATAGCTACAAAGTCGGCATCTGCATTATCGCCTACAACTCGTAGGACGTCTAGAGCAGCCATCATAACAGCAGGCTCCTTGGTTTTGATGGCTTTTATGAGTGGTACGATTTTCTCCTGCATCGTATATTTGTCTAGAGCGCTTGACGATGATGTCTTCTTTTTCTTCTCAGGTCCCAGGCCATCGAGGCCATCATCAGCCGACGATGACTCGTTTGAGCCGCCGCATAAGATGACGAAGGCTCGACAACCACGGACCTTGATAGCTAAGCTGCTAGTCTTACTAAAGACAGCAGCAATGACGGGGAAGAGCTCATTCTTGATAGTGCTGAAATCTAGAACTGGTAAAATGACTGGCAAGGCACGTAGAGCAGCGTCAACCAGCGAAGGCGTCGGTGACTCGATGGCTGCTATTATTATCGGCAACACATCTGTTCGATTTCGTTAGTATAAGACTAGCTTCATGATAATTAAATGTAGACACAATAAGAAACTTTGCAAAATAAACTCACCATCTTTAAACTCCTTGCCTGAAGAGTTTTCTGCTATTCGGCCAGCATTCTCTAAAACAACCATTAAACCAGCATCCCTGGCAGGATCCTTCTCCTGTGTCTGCTTCGCATTGGCAACGAAAATCTCCTTAAGCCTCGGCCGTATCTTCTCCGAAAATGCTCGCCTTGACGATGGTAACAGCTCCATAATCTTGAAGACATTCTGGAGAATGAGGGACAAGAGGTCCTTGTCTTTGAGCTCTTCCAATAGCGCAGGGAGTACTTTCTTCTCCATAACTGATTTTGGAAAGGATGGTAAGACCTTGTTGAGACCTCTCATGAATTGGGCCTTCTCATTTGGCGTCTTAGCCGGAAAAGCATCGAGGAATCGGATCGTCGATACTAAGATGTTATCGAAATACTCGCTCTCTTGAAACTCCCGGGCCGTCATGCGCTGTGCTGGACGTCTCGTAATTAACCGGGGTAAGACATGAGCTGAAAGGTCTCGTGGTAGCGGCCTCTTCGATAGAAATCCATTCCCGGATGATGGTACCGTCGAAGACGACGTGAATAATCTCTTGTAGGCGGAAATGCTCCCACTACTTTCTATCGGGGATCGGTGAGGCGAGTTGTATAACGCTACACATAAAAGTCCCAATGAAAACATATCGGCAGAGCAGGTGAGATTATTATCAAGGACGAAATCAGGCGAGGTATAGTCAAGATTGATTTGAACATATCGAGGAAGCCGGGGATCCAAATTTAGAGCCTCTGAGAGACTGATGGGTTGAACCGAAGTTGGTTTTGTCGAGTTCTCCGGTGGACTACAAAATGCGAGTCCACTAACTTTCCAATCAGACTATACACACGTTAGCAATGCATATCTTGCGCTGGTTCCAAAGATTTTAACACTCACTTTTGAGTTGATTAAAATGGCATCCGGAGTGAGATTTGCATGAACGAGACCGGCATTCTCGTGAAGGAACTCCAGAGCTTTGCTAATCTGGAGCAACCCCTTTTGTATCTCAAGCTCGTCAATCTCAATTTCCCGCCTCCGTCTGGTGCCGTCAGAATCTTCGGTGACATATCGGCTAGACCGGCCTCCAACCCCGCCAGCTCTCTCCTGATCGTCCTTTTCCTGCAAGAGGCTCGCTAGCGACGTGGTCACCGCTTCGGTGACGAACTGAAGACCTCCTCTAGTTTCCTCGACGGGTTCGACAAGTTCCAGGATACTCGGGTGCCGCAGTTTGGCTAGAGACGATGCTTCTTTCTTCAAGCGCTCCACGACCTCATCTACGGAGCGCTTAAATGCCGCCGCACCCGACCGACCAAGAGAGCCCCCATGCGACTCCAGCGACTTCCTCTCAAAGACGAAGACGGAATACGTCTTGCCTGTGGACTTCTTCTTGGCATCGTATATCTTCCACGGGCCGGCTGTGGAGGTCACGGTTTGCGACACGGAGTAGTTGGAGTTGATGTTGGAGGAGAAACTCTTCAGCGAGGAGAACATGATTGACGACGGTGTATTATGCGATGACTAGCGACCCTCATATCGTAGTGTCGTGCGAAGGGGAAAACATGCGCCTAAGATTCCGTCCTTCCTTATACCCAATCCTTAATTCCCAATCCTCCTGAACGATCGCCTAGTCGGGCAACTGGGTTGCGTTCGGGCTACTCGGTGATAGGCTCAATAAGAGCATGTAACATCAGATAGGTCGAGATTGTATCCTATCTTTCTCTGATTGAAGTGGTAGAAGTACTCATTAATGCGCTTTGTAGATGATGTGGTAGTGGTTGTAAGCACGAGTTGGCTTTTTTTCAATTGCTTCTGTACATATTTCGCATGTAGAAACCAACGCCAAGCTTAACCTTGGAAGCTTCTTGTCTGAGCTTTCAGGGGACCCCTGTCGTTACTGTACAGGAGGGTACATGCGACTGTGCCAAAATTAACCTAACCTTCAAAGCCACAGCTATTCCAGCCCCATTTCTAGGGAGGTACAGTACTTAATGTGGCGTCCAATGATTCAACGTGAAGTTCAATCCCGCACCGTCTTTATCTGATAAAGGATTGCTTATGATTGGTCCCATGTATTGGACCCTAGGTACAGGTACGTTGGAAATATTGGTATTATGCCCGAGATACATGTACATTAGCGCCCTCCGAGGTCGCTTGTATCTCCAATCGTATCGATGTATCGGCACTTTTTTTTTCTTCAATTGAGTCAAGTAATGGTCGTTATTAGTGACATTTGTTAGCTCCTGCTAGGTTACAAAGGCAAACTGGGGCCGTTTATTAATCATTGTCCGGCCCCGTCCCTTTCCTTCGGGAGAATAACCTCAAGTCAAAGAACCATATTGGGTTCAATTGGAGGCAAAGTCGTTCAAGACATTCTCTTGTTTTCTCTTGAACTGTAGTTGACCAACATACACCGACATTGCCAAATCCTCCACTATACACAATGCTTCGCCAGGTTCCACTGCGGTGCGGGCGAGCTCTCAGAGTCTCTGCCGCGCGGTCTTCGTATGCGCTGCAGGCGCTGCAGCAGACGACCAGATGGTATAGCATCCATCCCGAGGCGGCCTCTACCGCAAAACCCTTAGACCTGGACCCGACGAAGCTATCGATCACCAAGACAACGTCACCGAAGACCCCCAAGGACCCGTCGGAACTTGTCTTTGGAAGAGAATTCACAGGTCTGCCTACTCTATACCTAGGTGTACACTTGTTCTAGACGACCATATTAACATAAAACCTACAGATCACATGCTAACGATCGAATGGACCAAAACCGACGGCTGGCTCGCGCCCTCCATCCAGCCGTACCAGAACCTATCCCTCGACCCAGCCACCTGCGTATTCCACTACGCCTTCGAGTGCTTCGAGGGCATGAAAGCGTACCGCGACAGCAAAGGCAACATACGGCTGTTCCGACCGGACAAGAACATGGAGCGCTTCAACAAGTCTGCGGCGCGCATCGCGCTGCCCACGTTCCAGCCCACGGCGCTCATCGAGCTGATCGCCAAGTTCGCCAAGCTGGAGGAGCGCTTCATCCCCGACCTGCGCGGCTACTCGCTGTACCTGCGGCCCACGCTCATCGGCACGCAGCGCACCCTCGGCATCAGCGCGCCCGGCTCCGCGCTCCTCTTCGTCATCGCCTCCCCCGTCGGTCCCTACTACCCCACGGGCTTCAAGGCCGTGTCGCTCGAAGCCACGGACTACGCGGTGCGCGCGTGGCCCGGCGGCGTCGGCGATAAGAAGCTCGGCGCCAACTACGCGCCGTGCATCGTGCCGCAGATGGAGGCGGCGCGGCGCGGCTTCCAGCAGAACCTGTGGCTATTCGGACCCGAGGAGTACGTGACCGAGGTCGGCACCATGAACCTATTCGTAGCCATCAAGAACAAGGAGACGGGGCAGAAGGAGCTCATCACGGCGCCGCTCGACGGCACTATTCTGGAGGGTGTGACGAGGGATTCTATCCTAAGTCTGGCGCGCGAGAAGCTGGCGCCGGAGGGCTGGCTCATTTCGGAGCGCAAGATCACCATGCAGCAATTGTACGAAGCGTCGCTGGAGGGACGGCTGATGGAGGTTTTTGGTGCGGGTACGGCGGCTATTGTGAGCCCCGTCCGCAAGATCAGCTGGAAGGGAAAGTTGGTGGACTGCGGATTGACTGAGAACGAGGAGTCGGGTGAGGTCGCCGCAAAGATGAAGAACTGGATTGAGGCAAGACAGTATGGCGATGAGGAGCACGAATGGAGTCATATATGTTGAGGGAAGGAAAGGGAAAAAAGGAAAAGAAAGTGAGTTTTGCGGCATTTGGTCTTGAGCCGTGTGCATTCATATAGACGAGGGGTAGATCTGGCGCGATGGCGTAAATTCCTGGCCTATTAAGATCGTTGAATTTAGATCTAATATGAGCGCCAAAGCTTACCTAACAACTCTTACCTAGTTTCTAGATGAGGTTAGGCCAATGCGTAGACAAGTTAACACTCAGGACGCATAGTCAAATGAAATTCAATTGCAGCTTATGTAGTAAGCAGCCTCACCAGCTTGGAGGCGATCCGTCTATGATGGTTCCTCTAATCGGAGCTGTTCCACCGTCGCCCACACGGACGGGAACGTTGAGAGTAAAAAGAAAGCCGGGTTCATGTACAAGTAGTCGAGTCTCGAATCAGTGTGGTGCCAACTTCCAAACCAGTTATATCACACTATATAATGAATGGTGAAGATCCATTACTTCTTTTCGGGGTCCTCGAGAATGCCTTCGGCTTCTAATCTCCTTCGCGCCTCTTCTAGAGCCCATGTTTGTATCCTATGGGATGAAATGTTAGTTAACATCATCCGAAGACATGTATAGCCATTATCAAAACGGAAAATATATAGCTAAATGACTAATCCCGCCACTCAAAATCTCGAATCTACCCACTCCCCTCCCCTCAATCCCATTACCCGGAAACTAGAAATAAAAAGACTCACGAGGTATCAGGCTTGAATCCGTAGGCAATAGCCGCAACGACAAGACTTCCGCAGAATCCATAGAAGAACGGGGTCTCCCAGCCCTCCTTCTGGTACTTCTCGCCAGGCTTGACGCCGAACAGCCAGCCGGTCGGGGGGTCATACTGGGGGCCGTGGGAGGCGGGCGCTCGCGGCGTGGCCGAGAAGCTTCTGACGGATGTGGTCGACTTGGACTGATGATGCTGCTGCAGGGCGCGCGTAGCCCGCACGGCAGTGTTGGGTCGGACGGCGGGCATGGTTGTACTTCTTCTAGACTTCTTCTTCAAGATTCCCTTAGTCCGGACGTTTTCTCCTTTTTCGCCTCTTCTCGGTTTGTTTTGACAGTGCTCTCCCGGATGATCGTTGGGTTGGAGAGAGATGGCGGTAGAGGCGGATTGATAGCGGAGGTTGTATGGTGTAGGTTGTCGAGGTTAGGTAGAGTGGAGATTGGAACTCGTCTCTTTAAGTTGCGGTTCAAACAAGGTCTAGAGGCTGTTCGGTGAAGTAAAGTTGAGCGACTTAGCAGCAAGTAACCGCAGTGCAAAGTGGGTCACACAACTACCCACGTGACCGCAACAGGGAAAACCTCGTCCTCGGCTTTCCAGTCCCCGCCTATTTATTTTCGTTGCTAACCTGGATTTTTTTTTTTTTTTTTGTTTCCTTGTTCAAGCAACCCGCCGCGAATGTGAATCTCTTCCCTGAGATTGTTTGTTCAACGCCACCGCGTCTTCATTGGTAGTATCCTAATGGTTGTGATTACGTGGCTACCGAACTAGGTGAATCTAAGATTAGCAGCAAGTGTAAGTAATGTCTTTTCTCTTTCAATATTCACCTCCCCGTGTCAATGATGACCAAACACTTCTAAGAACAGCCAACTGAACCCCCATGTGGATTCAATCAATCATCAAGCTCAACAGTCTGACCCAAACACATCTGAACTACTTTATTTATGCCATTTCCAGTTGTGTTCATCATTGCTGACTTATACAGGTTGTCCACTCTTAGATGCGCGTCTTGTCTTGATGTTGATTTTGATAGCACATATTGATGTGTATGTGTGAAGGTCTAGGGACCTTCTAGCAATACTATTCATGGACTATTGGTGCAACTGCAAGTCCTGTGGTAGTTGACCCTCGCGTCTTGATGTTAAAAGCTGGAAAGGTAGGCTATTTTTGATGTGTACCTCGGTTACCACTTCTTTCATTAGGATAATAGAATATGACAACACATTTATTTACCTTGCAGCTGAGTGGAAACTAGATCATCGTGAGCTGATGCGTAGCCATATCTCTTTTTATTACGGCCACTGTGGGTAAGATTCTTTAATCTTTGCAATTATGCCGAGACATTATATACGCGGTACTGTATTTTCAACAACCGCGGATATCCTTTGAGTGGTGCAAAGCTTGAGACTGCTTTATAAGCATTGTGAACCACGATTGGAGATTCCTCAACAATTGCTGCTGGTTTGACCATGGATTTTGTTATGTGAATACCTTCAGAAGCTTTTTCAAACAATCTTATCAAATACAATGACGCCCTCACTTCCATCCTCCAAGAACTCTATCTGCATGTTATCTACCTTTCCCTTAAACCCGACCACAAACTCAGCGCGAGCCAGCTGTGTTGTGATCATGTTCGGCGTGTTCAGCATATCGATGATAACAGCCCAGAACTCGCCAGAGACATGGACGAATTCGAAAGTCATCTGCCATTCCATGTCGTCACGGATAGCTCTTAGCTTACCCCTTTCCCCTCCCTTCGCTTGGTTATTCGTGGGTGTAGTATCATCCTCGCCGATTAGTTCTAGCGTAATATTCTGGTACGCTGGGTGCGAGTAAATCCCAGCATACTCCTGGAGCGGGAGAGCAGGAGTCAGCGGCGGATCCGCATGTTCTGGATACAAGTCGTCCACTGCCGTCTTGTGCAGTTTGAGCTGGTAGTCTATCAATTTCTTCCCCCTTATGAACAGTTAGTCTAACCTAGTCATGCATATTCATGCTTAACTGAGAAAGAAGAAATGGAGAAGCTCAACACTTCCCTCAACGCCAAGGGAGACTTACTGACCAGCCCAATCGTATCGATCTTCCCCCGGTATACCTAGCTTATCATTGATCAACTTCCACACGACCTCTCGCCCCACGAAATTACTTGTCAGCTCCGTGTTGCCAAGCACCACGACTCCGTACCCCAAGTCTGGAAGGAAGTAAACCTCTGCCCCGTATGCTTCCATCGAGCCACCGTGCGTAAATATGCGATGTCCCTTGTACGTCCCGACCTCCCAGCCGAGGGAATACGCTAGAGGGGCGTCATATCCCTTCTTGCTTTCAGGTGATAACACGATCCGTGCAGCCTTCAACTCACGATGTGCCTCTTTAGGCAGGACAGGGCACTTGTTCTCATCACCATCCCCGCGGATCAAACACCTAATCCATCGCGCGTAATCTAGGACATTACTCACGATCCCCCCAGCGCCGCTGGCCAGATCCAGACTCGCTCTCGGGACCTCGATAAATCCCTTTCCGCCCGCGTGTCCTTCACTAGCGTTCCTTTCCCCCACGTAATCCCAGTAATAACTCCCGGCCACCTGCTCCCCCGCTTCCAGCGCCTGCTCCACGCTCAAATACGTAGATTTCATGCCGAGGGGTTCCCATATGCGCTCCCGCATCGTCTGGCCCAGCCACTGGTTCGTAAGGGTCTGTATGACGTGCGAGACGACCATGAACATGAGGTTGCAGTAGCGCCACGTCACTCTGGGCTCGCTGACCATAGGCAAGTATCTCAGGCTCCTCACGACATCGCGTACGGTTCCTGGGTGCTGATCGGGCCCGTACTTTTTAGCCAGAGCTTTGTCATGCCGCGGGAAGCCCGTGCGGTGAGATAGCGCGTCCTCGAGCGTCAGGTGCGCGGCTGGCCACTCGTATTCTGGCAGTAGGACGAAGTCGTCCCGGATGAGGTGCGAGATGGGCGTCTGCCAGCTGAGCGGAGAAGTTTCAGGGGAGGAAAAGTTCCCTGATGCGATGAGCAGGGACACGATGGCCGCTGTGAACGCCTTCGTCGTACTGCCGGTATAGAACAGTGTCGAGGGCGTTACGGGGGTGGAAGGGAACCTGGATATTCCGTAGCCCTACGTGTGCTGTTGTTAGCTTTTACCGACTCTTGTTGTGGTAGTGTGTGACCTAAGAAGCTATCCGCAACGCAAGTTAGATCTGCTTGACATAGCAATACCGGTCTGGAAGGATACAATCAACGTTTACCCGCTCTTTATATTTTCCACAACTTAGACACAGGTAGATGTCAGGGGATTCTTTAGGCGCAATTCCCATCACATCACAGCGCCCTCGCCGCTCCCCACCCTTCTTTATACCCAAAAGAGATCTGTCTCCCCTCCCCTCTCTTCTCGTTCACCATTCTCCATCGCCATGGCTAGACTCACGAATTTAAACTCACACTACCTACATATAATTTATTTATTCAACCAAAAGACAAAAAGGGAGAGAAAAAAAAGCCCAACTAACCTCAGCCCAAGTATCCTCCCCATCAACAACCGCGACCGCCACACCAGGGACATGCCAGCGGTCAAGCGCCTCTCCCACAAAAGCGGCGAAGCCGTCATCGAACGGTCCTTCTTTCGGCTTTTCGCTCTCGCTCCATCCATTATCACCGGCTAAAACCTGCTGCTCCTGCTCCTGCCCCTGCCCTTGCCCGAGCCATTGCAAAGCAAAAGCCGGCGATGACAGCACAAGCACCACTGCCGCTGCCGAGCGGAGTGCGAGTCTCATCGCGGCAACGATAGACTGAGTCAATAAGTCTAATTAGCAAATAAGAAAAAATTGATATCGATCCCGGTTTCTTGCGGTTTAGAATACCGTCCTGTATAATATGAATGAGACGTAGTACGGTAGTGATGTAAGCGGCTCAATTCCGATCCTACGTAGTTGGAATAGGTACGCAACGGACAGTGCGCCCCCACACTACCTCAATTTAAAATATCCCTAACTACCTAGGTACGGTAGGTACTACATAAAAGGGGCCTCAATAGTTTTAAACCCTTTTAAAATAAGATAAAATATATAGAGAATAAAATACACTACTATCCCCTATAAAACGCAATACATTTTCATCTCATTATCAACATATTCCATTCGTCTACCTAGGTAGCTACCAGCTACATAGACACACACACACAAGCTCTACATGCAGCCAGCCAAGTACGGTACGGAATGCTTCCCTATGTATAGCTTCGCTTCTTATCGCAACGGCAAAGAACGCGCACACGCACGCACGCGGCCACGGAACTCATTTCTCGATTAAAAAAGCCCTGTGCAACCTCGCAGTTGCCGGCTCGTGTCTTTTGTTCATCTGTTTGTTTGCGGTCCGGGTATTTTTTTTTCTCTATAAGAAGCCGTCACATAGAAATGAATCCGAACCCGTCTCACCTTCGCCCTCTCCTCAATCACTACATATCCTAACCTCCAAACCGCCCTTCCACCTCATCAGGCATAATGTAATGGCTACGCACTTAGCCAACTCATTCAACAGTGGTATGTCCAAGCCAGTTTATCCACAGGAGGCTGACATTACGCAATAGGTCTTCGGAAATTTCTGCCTTTGTATACTGCAAGATGGTTTTTGGTTGTGATGCCAAGGCCCTTCAACATTGCGACGTAGGCTATCGAAATGTTCAAACTGAATAAGACCTCAGTATACAAACCATCGTCTGTTTCCTTAATACCCTTCTCAAAATTCTTTCTGGCCTTGCGTAGTTTAGTTTGTTCTTCTCGTAGAAGCTTCTTTACTCGAAATCCTCAACCCTAGTCAATAATGAGGAAGCTGGAGAGATTTCCAAGTCCGTAAGGTCTAGGGCAGGCGTCCTAGAGCTCCTCATCCTCATCGACCTCGATTTTGAGCTCTGCTTGTTTTTTCTGCTGATCCGCGGTAGCCCTGCCTAGTACATCGCCTAAGGCTGATGGGAAATTAATAGAACGGTCTGGTGTCTCATCGTCATCTGCTCGCTGCTTCTTCAAAGGGCTTCCGATGGTTGAATCTCCGTTGAAAGCCTGAGCAAGTAAGTTCGCTACGGAGTTGGGAACAGCTTGGTTGCTTGACGAGGATTCTGTTGGTGTAGCTTCACCAGGACCGGCGCTGGGAGACTTTCCAGAAGCTGATGCTGCAGCGGCGTCAGGTTCCATGGAGTGTTGGCGCTTGAGCTATTCCGTAAATGTTAGCAACCCAAACCACATATATAGAAACAAAATGATAACATACGCGAATTCGGTCTATACCAGCTTGTAACTCTCCAGTTACCTTGGCATCCTCCGGCGCAAGATGGGTTTTGACGTCCTTATCGTCAGAATCTTCCATCTTCGCGAGAGGATCATCATTGGTGTCTTCATCGTCATCACTATCCTCGTCCATGAGATTCCCGTTAGTCCCGTTACTCTTTCGGCGGGCTTTTCTCCTCTTGGCAGCTTCGGCTTCCTGATCTCTGAAGGCGGAGAATCCAACGGTGCCAGTGGTCTTTAAAGGACCGAGTCCTGAAAAGTCGAGCTGGGTCGAGCGTCGCTTAGCACCCGGCACCTTCTGATCGCCTTTTGATCCAGGCACTAGTCCCATCTTGGCGAGTTGACCTGGAGATATGTTAGTGTTTAGTAGCCCTTAAGCATGAATGAATAGCCACTTACGTTGACCACGATAGAAGAAGGTGAACACAGCATAAGGTTTATCCGGGCCGTCGATACCAGTCACAGTCTGAGTGCTAATGGTCTTGGGATCCAGCGTCTTGGGCTTAGCAAAACTAGTGGTGTGCTCAACGTCGGCATCAATCGCGCCGTTGCTATCTCCCTTGCCCCCGGTGTCACTCTCGTCATCATCGTCGTGGGCATCAAACTGTGGTGAATACTCCCCCTTCTTAATTTCACCAGAAGCAATCACACGGAACATAGCCACCTTGATTTGACCGGTGGCCTCTGGGGGTTCGTCGTCATCAGACATCGAGTCATCATCTGAGTCGTCGGGGCTCACTAATGGGGACTGGTCCTCAGCGCCGTAAGCGAGCGTATCTCGAGTTCGGGTAGTCTTCTCTGCATCCATATCACCAGCATTAGGGGTAGATCTATGACGACGATGACGTCTCTCGAACTTCTGTCTTCGCTTCTCGACCTTCTCAGCAGCATCGTGACCCTTAAGATCGAGGCCGTTGAGCCATCTTTCCAAGCCAACCTCGCGGAACAAGAACTCTCGTTCGGCAAGACCACCTCCTTCGCTCTCGGGAACCTGAACCCAGCGGCTGTTGACCCATGTTTCTTCTCCGGGTCGTAGTAGAGTCGCAACCTCTTCTTTCGCCCTTCCGTCGAAATATATGTAGGCGGCAATAGTCTCGTTTTCACTATTAGTCATAGGAATATAAGGCGTAACCGTGTTGGCATGCTTAGAAGGATCCGAAGTTGTAGACGGTAGAGGTCCGGCATAGAGAGGTTTGGGGTTGGGATTAGCTGCGGTTGGCTTCGGGGTTGTATACGGGATGGGGTGGCCAGGTGTCAACAATGTTATAGATATGGCAAACTTGGCTGCCTCATGCTTTGAGGTCTCGGGATTCAGTTGTGGCTGCGGAACAGGTATGTACGTGCTGATGCGAGAAAGGCGGGACTGCTTCTGCAGACCGTATTCCGGGAGCGGGGCCGAGTTCGCATGGATGCTAACGGCGATGCCCTTGAAGCAGGGCATCGTGACAGAGGTGTTGGGCGCGACGTTGGGCGGACTTGAGGAGACGTTATTTATAATGTAGGAGAGATTTATCTATTGTGTACGAAGTAAGAATTCTTATGAGGTGGTGAACAATGCGAGCTAGGGTGGAAAATGTCTTGGGGGTGTTTGTCGTGGACGGAGCTTGACTAGACGACTCGGGAGCTCGAGCTCATTCGAACTTCGGTTAGGAGTTGTCGGTCTAAAGTTGGGATAGAACCACGGTTGTGTATTATAAGGCGAATAATGAGTGGTGGGAGTTGAAGTTGCTTGGGCAGGAAGTAAAAGATTGCAATTTGCAGTCTTGCACTCTTCGGCGGTGTGCTGAATTTCCTCTCAAGCTATAAGAAAACCGTTCTAATCCTGGACCACAAATTATATGTCCAATAGGTATTTTCTTTCGTACCACGGGACAATGATTTGTAGCGATACGGGGCTTTCAGTATCGAAATAGAGTCTGATTCACGGTATAGATTAAACGAGGGCGAACGAGTGAGGAAGACTGGTGCCGTGCAAACCGGGCTTAAGTTTTAGGTACTGTACCGGGTTGTGTTGAGTCTCGGGTCGTTGAATCGACTTTGCAAACTCGGTAGTGTGTTGTTACTCGGGTGTACTCAAAAGTAGAATTTCTTAGTGGGCAAGTAATAGGGTAAGGAGAATTAGTGAATGCAATGCCCACGGCCTATGTATCTCTTGGTTGCTTTTTTTTTTTGTGGCAGAGACGAAGATGTTGCAGTGAGAAGGTTCAAAGTCGAGTCCTGGTTCGGTTGTTGAACATGGCGGGGGAGGACTAAGGAAAATTGATTGGCTGACCGCAATTCTGGGACCACCCTCGTCCACCTGAACACGTCAAAGTTGCTACGCTGTCGCACGCTGTTCTTTGAAGTGGGTACGTACCTAACTTGCCCAGTGCCAGTCTGGGTGCCAGATAATGGATTATGTAATCAGACCAATTCACTCATAACACGCTATACATTCATGTATGTACCTAACTGACAGCGGGCACCTACCTATAGATATATATTTAGTAGCTAGAGTATGTACCTAATGTATGTGCTGGCGTGTTGCGTATGATACCTGCCTAACCTATACACGCTACACTTTGGGAAAACAATCTTTTTATATGAAACTGTGGGCAAAGAGCTATTGTACTCTCGGATGCAGATTGAATAAAGGAATAAAGATTGATATATGAGATAGAATAAGGAGGGGTCTCGAAGATGGGTATGCGAAGTCTGTCTTCATACATCAAAGAGATTGATATTAATACCTTAAAGGTATGACATAGATTACAGAATTATATGTTATGAATCTAATCGATTGCAAATCTCTTGATACCCTGTAAATGTAAATGCTCTTAAAAACTAAGTAGGTAGAACTCATATTATCAATACTAAGGAATGATAGCAAGCAAGTCCATATCTACCTAACGCTACCTACGCATCCTCCATTATTAAGACCTGCCTCCGCGTGACGGACGTTTGCGTAGACTCCCGCCCTTCTCATGACTAAAACTTGTGCCAACACCCGACTCCCTCCAAACATCGTCACCTTCTTCCTCATCATCCGCAGGCTGGTCCACCAAATTCTCCCGTTCCGGACTCTCCTCCTTGACCCTCAAATCCTCATCATAACCGTCATCTTCTTCCTCCTTCTTAACTCGCTTATCTCTTTCGCTTCTCGAGCCGGAAGCAGGCGGGCCCATCCAAGGATTGTCTGCGTATCCCACGTCCTCCCCCGCCTCTCGAGGTCCCGGCTTTGCACTACCAGACACGAAATGACTCAGGAGCAGCCACATCACCACCGCGGATACCATCTCCGCAATCCAGAAAGCAGTCGTGCACACCACGAACGAGATGATGCGGTGATTGTACATAGCCCAGCGTACACCCGTCAGCCGGGCCACAAGCGTGACGGTAGCCTCGTACACCTGGAGCGTCTGTCCGGCCTGCACATCCAGCAGGATACTCAGCGGGAGCACGTCCTTGAACTCGACGAGCTCGCCCATCGGGATCTTCAGCGTCGTCGTCTCGGCTGGTCCAGGGTACAAGATGTGATAGAACAGGAACAGGAGCCGGGATGCCGTGCTCACGAGCGGGTCGGCATATGGGATTAGCGTGGGCCGGCGGCTCATAAAGACGACATTATCCTCCTTCACATGAGCGTACGGGTCCTCGGTCGCACCAGCATACGAGAATGAGAGAGCGGGGTTCTCAGGCACTGATTTCATGGCGAACAGCGCGACCATGAAGTTGCCCCTGTTGAGGTTCGGGGGCGACCGCGGCACCGTTAGTTCTACCGACACGTCGTAAGCCTGCTCTAGCATGAGGTTCGAGGAGAGCGACGTGACGCCATAAGGATTGATGCCGGAGCTGTCCGTCGCAAACAACCGCACCTTATTAACTCCACGAGCTTATTTATTATTAGGATAAAAGAGGTTTGGGGGTGCCCTTACTCGTATTGTAAATGCACCGGGATGGAGATGACCTTCTTAGGCACATAGTTGTAGTAGAAGATGGGATAAGCCAGAGCAGCGATGGCCAACAGCCCCAGTGACACAGCAGCGAAAAGCGCGGCGCTGAGATAAGTCCTCTTTGCCGCCGGAGACGTTGCGGCTTCGTATGAGCCTTTTATGTATTGCTATGGCACGCTGTCAGTCAAGATACATATGTATCCATGTCTAAGGGTGCATAGTTGAATGTCCCCGTGCTAAATTTCAAGACGGGCTTTGCAATGCGAATTTACATGTGACTGACCATTTTCCCAGATGAAGCAGAAGCGCCCTTCGGCGCCGGATTCTGCGAAGATCCAAAACTTATATCTTTCAACTGAGAAGAGGCAGAATTATTAAAGGCCGGAATTACAAGAAGCCCAAAGCTGGCCGTATTAGGTGAGTTGAGGCATGTGACGGTGTTTTGGTTTCCGTTATTAATGGTTTCTGGAACATCGACGGGGCTCTTAGCGGCCGACACGCCGCTAAGAGAGCTGCTGGAATGGAAACTGCACCTCCCCGGCTGGCTGTCGACGTCACGCTGATGACTAACATAATCACTAAGTGGATCCGCCCAAATATTATCATCCTTTTCCATATCGTCGAACATAAGTAATGAATTGTCTCTATACCGCCTTTGAATGCGATGGAAGTTAAAATACCGAATTATATATCAAAAATGCAATTTCGTATTGACTCCAAACCCTTTGATGAACCAGCCTATGCGGGAATGAATAATAGACTTAAACTTACATGAAAACGCAAGCTTGCTTGCCTGCCTTCCTGGACCTCACCGCATACAAGCAAGCCTGCCTCATCAACAGCCTCCAACCGAGACACCCTCTTCCCCCCTCGTCCAAATCGAACAAAAAAAAATCATCTCCCCGCCTTCATATGTGCTCATCATTCCACCATGCCATGCCCCAGGTATTCACACATCCTTCAAAATAAGTATAGCCAGAAGCTTTCATGAGCCGCATCAATCTTTGTCTCGTCAACAGTCGTCAAGCAAGAACAAAACCAAAGTCGTTCGTTCCTTCATGTTCGTTTAACAAGGCTGCAGATAATTGCTAGGCACCAACCCGCCTCTGCCAACGCCTTGCCCCGAGTGAATCTCGGCCTCCCACCATCCATCGTCCTGGTGTCGAAGGACAGCCAAGATATCGCCTTTGGCAAATCCAAGTTCCTCAGGGATCGCCGCCTGGTACATGTACAACGCTCGAGCTATCAACCCGTTAGTTTTTGCTTCATATATCATAGAGTTCTAACTGAGAAAAACTTACCATAATGTAAAATAGCACGACCATCTGGCGTATACTGCCGACTTGGATCGGCCACGCTCTGGCTGCGCTGTCTTGTACCTTCCGCTATCGGGTCTCGTCCATCGTAGAAAGTCATCGCCCTCGAGCTCGAACTTGTATCAGGTCTCCCGTTACCTCTTCCTCTCATGGACCCGCCATACACGGATCCATCTCCCCCAACCGGAGCAAGCTGCATCGCCATGTCTCCCGCAGCTCTACTGGTGGGACGGCTGTAGTCGCCCCGATAAGGCGACGGTGAAGTTGCTCTAATTGAGTTGTTTGGAGAGTGGTGTCTGTAGTTGTATCCTTGGTCTGAGCCGCGCTTCACGGATATGCTAGCGGGCGAGTTTCGTTGTTGAGTGCTGCCGTAAGAAATCGGCGATGCGGGTTGCGGTGAATTCTGTTGTCGGCTTCCGCCGTACGAACTAGGCGAAGCCGCTGGCGAGGTTCGCGTCTGGCTGCTACTGTACGGGTTTGGCGAGACTGAACGGTGGCTTTGGCGTATGCTACGTGTCTCTGCACGTGTATCTATGTGCATTTCGGGTTGTGGGGAAACGCTGCGTGGAGCTGCTGGTGACGCCGCGCGAGGCATGGTACTGCCTCTAGTTGCCGGTCGTGACTGAGGAGTCCTGTAAGAGTGTGTCCCGCTGCTATATACAGATTCAGGGCGCTTCGCATTGAACATGTCCCTTGTCTGCTCTACATATTTCCGTGACGACTCTTGCATTGCCTTAGATGTAACGGCTGGAGGCGGAACTCCTAGTCTCTGGACAGGTGCAGCAGCTTGTTGATCGTATGACGGCGGCGGCGTACCTCTCTTAGCAGCAGCTACATCACTGCCTACTCTAGGCGTAGGTACAGAACGGGATAGAGGTCGTGTCTGGTCGGGTGCGGATCGATCAGGTACTGGTGTAGCAAGACCATGGTAATGATCAGCCGAGATTCGGCCTGCGGCTTGTTTGTTGCCAGCAACACCCTTCAGCTCTGCTAAAGCCATAGCAATGGGGTCTTCCTCTTGTGGAGGCGGATCGCTTTCGCTAGCCTTGTTGCGTTTGTCGGTATTCGCCACGGGGAACACGTTCTGTCCGACATTCAGGGCTAGACTTGCATTGGCTTCGATAGGATCAGGACTGGCTGTCTTCTCTACTCTATCCATGATCAAGTTTTGGGGTTCCGGAGGCTGGAAAGCCTGAGCACGCCTAGCAATTGGTGAGTTCTGAGCCTGAGAAGTTACTGGTCCCCAGGTATTTCTATTCGAGGTCTGGATCGGTTGTACTGGTTTTACTGGCTGCACCGGCTGTTGTACCTCCTTAACGCTCTTTCTGCGGAACGGACTGTGATTCTGGAAGAACCCGCTCTTTTTCTTCATCATGCGCTTTTCTGGTTGTGCTACCGGCGCAGGCTCTTGTTTTACAGGTGATACCTTGCCGCTAGGTGGTTCCTGACTAGAGAAAGATGTTGGATTCGAGTATTCACTATTATCATCACGGCTTGATGGCCGCGCTGACAAATTCGAGCTCGTAGCCGAATTCATACCATCGGTGCGACACAGCATCGTCATACCGTCCATAGGGTACGGATCGTGAGGAACAGGAGCGAATTGGGAAGCATCATACTGCATGCTTTCACTTCCTTTCCGTCGGTCTTGCGGTGCCACTATAGATCCAGATGTTTGTTGTGGCTGTATGACTGACTCCCTGACTACTTCTCGGGCGGAGGGCGGTGGAGGTTCATTGCGAGGTACCTCCCGAGACACAGGAGGGTTAGTATCTTGGCGTTGTAGCTCCCGAGAAATACGTGGACTAGTATCATGACGTTGTAATTCCCGAGATGGAGGAGGATTGGGATCGTGACGTTGTAGTTCATGCCGTTGTAGCTCTTGGCGTTGTAATTCTTGACGTTGCAGTTCCCGACTGGGGGGTGGGTTGGGGTCGCGACGCTGCAGTTCATGGCGTTGCAACTCCTGCCGTTGCAAGTCTCTGGTAAGGGAGAGATCTGGTTCATGACGCTGTGGTTCATGACGCTGCGGCTCGTGACGCTGCATGTCCCGGGAAAATGCGGGATTAATCTCAATCCGCTGTATATCTCGAGGAACTATATCTCGAGAAATAGGAGGGTTGGGGTCGCGGCGTTGTAAATCTCGAGCAAGAGCGGAGTTAGGATCATGATGAGATTCGTAGGTAGACGGCTGAGGCGACGGAGCACGATATCCAGGGTTGATGCTTCGTGGGTATTGCTGCTGCATAGCATTGTCTCGCCGTCTGTCTTGCTGGGCTACCGTAGTCACCGGTGCCTTTTGCGGTGGCATCACTAATTCCCGGGTAGGTGGTGCAGCAGGAGGGTCGTGATGTGCTAGATCTCGGGCGAGAGCTGAATTAGGATCATGGTGTGATTCAAAGGTAGATGGTTGCGGCGAAGAGGTGCGGAAGGCTGGATTGATGCTTCGTGGAAACTGCGCCACCGAGTAATTCTCATCTTCCGAAACTTCTTCATGGTGCTCTTCCACGTCACCACGACAAAAGTTGATATACTTGGGCGGATCGGGGATTTCCTGGCCGGTACCTCTTTCGCTGATGAAGTGAATTATGTCCTGCTCGACATCCATCTTCTCGAGAGACAGGCGGATCTTTTCGCATGATGCATCGTCACTAACACAGACAGTCGACGCAATGTTGGCGAAAGTCCATAAGCTGCTCTTCGTAAAGTCCAGTCTCTCCTCTTCGAGGTCCTGGAACTTATCGGCGGCTGCCTTCCATTCCCTGTTCCACCTAGCGGTTGTCTCTTCGAGAATTTTCACTGCGTTTTCATACTCGGTATTGGATGAAGCAAGACTGATCTGTGTCTTTTCTAATCTGGCCTTGTTTTTCCGTTCTTCTTGACCCATTACCATGTGTCCTTGGGCAAGGTAGCCTTTGATCTTTAAGCAATCCTGTTCGTATCGATCGCGAGTCTGGGGAGCAACTGTTAGCCATTGGTGGCTTCAATCTTAATATAGCATTATGACTGACCTTGTTCACCATATTGGTTTGTTGTATCTTGACCTTAAGAAGTTTCTCAACCGTATTTTGAACGATCTTACGCCTCTCTTTCATTCCTCCAGCAAAGGCAGCTAGTGGTTCTTCTAGTTCAGTCTTCATCTGGGCGGCAATGCTAGCATGTTGCTTTGCCATGGACTCAAGCTCTCCTCGTACGGTGTCTAACGATGCTTTTAAGCTTCCCATCTCGTGGGTACCCAGTGGTTTTCGACATAGCGACATGAGTTTACGGGCGTATTCATCTTCGATGGAAGCTCGAGCTGGAATAATAGATTCGTTAGCTTTTAGGAGTCGTGGAAGAAGCCAGAGAAGACCTACCGCTATAGAATGATCTGAGCTCGTCGCTGGTCTGCTTTGCAGAGGCCATGCGATCGAGCAATGGCCCTACCCCGGCGTCATCTTTGCCCCAGAAGTTATTGGCGACTATTGGTATTGTATTAGTATCCCAATCCATAACTCAGGCTGTCGCAATGGAAGACATACACGACAGGGCAACTGTCGGGCCATCCGTGGCCGCGGGCATCCTCCTCAAATCTCTTTTAAAAGCTGGCGGTGTAATGTACAATGATGGGTCGATGATTATCGGTGAACTGGGTCTAGGTGCACCTGGATAGCGGATTGACGGTCACTCGCGTCAGAATGTCTCGAAATTAGATTATCGTGAAATTCAATTCTGCCACGATGATCAATGGCAGTATTAATTCCTAAGGAATGTGTAAAATTCAAAAAGTGCAAAATGCATAATAAGCGAAGATCCAATAAGAGCGGTGCAGAACCAAAGGAATTGTTTACATGTCACACCGCAGTTGCCCGAGTGATCGTCCGGATGGCCAGTTGTAAGTTGGGCTAAAACTTGGCTAACAAGAAGCTAACTTGGCAGCTTGGGCAGGCTAAAAGCGGAGGGCTGGGGGTCCGGGCTTTTCCAATTGTGGGGTGGCTGGGCGTTTTCCGGCGCTAAACCGAACGGATTGTCCAATCGATGACAGGGATGAATTGTCTGAGCTTTCAGGGTTTCAAAAAGTTTCGACTTTCTTATTTTCAGCTCTCGTGGATTCGTTGGTGAAACCAATCATTATCATATGAACCAAGATGAAGCAATATCTATTATACTTGAAAACTACGATAATTGGATATACTCAGTTCTCTGAAATACGCTCTTCCTTGAGCCTGCTCTTATGCAATTTCTGTTCATCGAGGCTTTCATCGGTCTTCCGACAACAAATGGCTCGGCCAAGATGAGGTTATGTCCTTCTATAGGTAGGTAGTTACATAATACTGATACCTATTAGCAATAGGCTATCTTAGCCAGACTATCATAAGTTTTCATTTCGAATCCTTTTGAATCGCCTTTTCTCATTGAAACATCGAAACATCTGGCTTCGCTCAAAATGATCAGTTCTTCGCTCCCGGTGCGGGGAATAGCTCTAGGGACTCAGCAGTACCGACCCCAATTGCATCACGTAGTGTCGGCATTTGATGCCGGAGGGAATCTACTCAATTTGAGCGGCCACCATCATTGAGCGGAACGCATTAGCCCCGGCGCGGTAGGTAGAGATCTAACATGATTTAAACTTAATAAATACCCAGAGTATTTGGACATCCTATTAAACTAACTTCAAGGTCGGGGGTATTGCCACAAAATAATTGTAATGGTTCTAGTTACCAGGTATTTTTCAATATGGATAGCTTCGAATACAACTCCAATCCTGCCCGCGTCGTCTTCGGCAGCGGAACCGTTAAGAAAGTGCCGGAAGAACTTACACGAGCAAAAGTATCCAAACCCTTTCTCTTGAGTACGCCTCAACAAGTGAGCCATATCAACTTACTCAGGGGCGTTCTCGGAGATCTCGTTTCTGGGGTATTTTCCGAGGCGACAATGCACACTCCGGTAGAGATAACCGAGAAGGCGCTCGAACAACTCAAGTCATCAGGAGCTGACTCCATCGTATCCATTGGGGGTGGCAGCACTGTCGGCTTGGGTAAAGCCCTCAGCATTCGAACCGGTCTCTTTCATCTGACAATCCCGACAACCTATGCTGGCAGTGAGGTCACGCCGATCCTCGGTGAAACAGATGCTGGGAGAAAGACGACAAGGACTGATCCGAAGATCTTGCCGAGCGGCGTTGTGTATGATGTCGACTTCACCATGTCCCTTCCCGTTGGTCTTACTGCTACCAGCGGCGTCAATGCGATCGCACATGCCGTTGAGGCGTTATATGCTCGCAACACCAACCCGGTTATCAACCTGCTTGCCCAAGAAGGTGTGAAGGCGCTCGCTCACTCGCTCCCTGTCCTAGTTTCTGAGCCATCCTCGCAAGAGGCGCGTTCATCGGCGCTGTGTGGCGCATGGCTTTGTGGAACTTGTCTCGGTAGCGTGGGGATGTCCATCCATCACAAGTTGTGCCATACATTAGGAGGCAGCTTCAACCTCCCACACTCCGAAACGCACACTATAGTCTTACCACACGCGCTGGCATATAATGCGCCGAAAGTACCCGCGGCGATGAAGGCGCTGGCTGAGGCACTGCCAGAGAGCAAAGGGGATGCGATACGAGGATTGAATATTCTCTTGCACAAACTAAAGGTTGAAAGGGGACTCAAGGCTCTGGGGATGAAGGAAGGCGACATCGATAAGGCGGCAGACATAGCTGTGAGCAACCCTTACTGGAACCCTCGACCTATTGAAAGGGGCCCATTACGGGAGTTGATCCGGCGAGCTTGGGCTGGAGAAGAAGCGAGAGCCGACTTGTAACCTCATGTATCGTTTAATTGAGAATACTGTCCTTCAAGTTTATGCTGAGAATAAAACGATTGATGGGAATCCGATGTAAGAAAGGGTGTAAGTTGCCGGATAGTATATAAATCTGTATGCATGAAGCAAAGTCGGCTGGTATCTAACTTGGAGCAATACGTGGACTCCTGCGAAATAATATTCTAAATCCTTCAATGGCCCGGAGAGTTTAAATGGTTTTCATACATATTACCTGGTAACCTGGCACGAGCGAATTGCTGGTATGAAGTTAAGAACGTGTTCGCTAGTGAGCCTCTAACCTGGTATATCGCTTCACTACCGGTAGGTACCTACTCTTTATCTACACCGGCTCATCCCATAACGCGTCCATCGACTCAGGTCATAAAACCAACGAGGGATCACAACCTCCCAACCTCGCGCTCTTTGCCTTACCATCGAAAATGATCTCACTAACCAACTTACCCGTCGCAGGCGCATTTTGTATGCCCCAGCACGTATGCCCCGCAGCTACAATGAGCCCTTTCGTGTCGCCCACATTTCCTATATACGGTCCCCCCTGCGGCAAGTAGCACGCCTGCTTCGCAAGCACCTGTCCGTCCTTCCCCAACTCATCGCTGATTCCGCCCACTTGGTATATGATGTCCTGACACCGCGCCGTGTCGACTTCGACTTCCGCCGTCGTCTGCGGTAACTCGACGACGTTATCCGTAGGCCCGCAAGCATAAGCGGTGCCGTCGGGCCGCGCGTAAATCTCAGGTTCGACAATATGCTGGCCCCTAAGCGTCTGCTGCTTAGTAGGCGCTCCCCTCGCATCTTTGGGCGTCGGGGTAGGGAAGCCGGGAGGGAGCATGATCGATGTGAAAAGCGCGTATGCGGACACGGGTCTCGGCGTCTTGATGACGACGCTGTGGGCTCGGGCTGCGGTGACGGGGATCTCGGGGAGGAGACGCCGAGTCCATGGTCCGGCGGCTACTACGCAGTCTGTCGTCGGGAGAATTTCCTCCTTGCCGTCCTTGATGTATGTTACGCTTTCCACGTTTCCCCCGTCTGCCGTCTTATTAATGGATGTGACCCTTGCGCCTGTCACGATCTTCACCCTTTTATCTTCAGCGAACTGGGCCATGCTTCGCGTGAATAGCTCGGGGTGTACTTGTGCCGTGTTATCTGGAGTACCCATCCCTTCATAGGCGACCAACGACTCGTCCGTGTCTAGCCAATCCAGATCTTCAGGGGCGCCTAGCTTCCGCAGGACCTTGACATCTTTCTTATGATCCTTATGAAGGCCTTTTGAGCCTTGCTCTGTAGTGGGTTCCGTTCCTCCCGCATTCTTTCCACCGGTCGCGCCGCTGCTGAAGCCAGGTGGCAGACGCGCCCGACAATCGATCTGGCTGGCGTAACACCGTCTGTATCCCCATTTCTTGTCCCCGCCATGTTCTTTTGCCAGCTCGTCGTGTAGCTTAAAGCTCAATGGCACGATATTCGACGGGAAAGCCCAAAGCGCAAGTAGACCACCCGCTTTGCCGCTTGCGCCGCCGCCGATGCCGTCGTGGGCGGGATTCTTCTTCGCTGCGGTCGCGGGGTCGGCCAATGTTGCTGGATCCGTGATGCTATCCGGGGTTCGCCCTCCGGCACTACTCGACGAGGCTTCTAGAAGAGTTATGCGATGCGTTTCGGGGGAGTATGAGGGGTGTCGGGTGAGGAAGTAAGCAGTGCAACATCCGATGATGCCACCACCTATTATAGTGATGTCTTTTGGCGTTGAAGACATCTTGCGAGTAGTCGAGGTGGTAATGAGGCGGAGTGGGGTCAGACTAAGCATTCATTCAGCCTGAATTCATCCTCTTTGCCTCTTTTTACTTGGAAATCCCAAGACTAGGAGTTGAAAGCTGGAAAGAATGTTTTGTTAATAGAAGTCTGTCTTTTATTCCATGGTGGGGCTTTTTAACGTTACGTCACCATCATTTATCGACAGATACTCGGGTTCCACTTTAATATCTATTGTAAGTTCGAGTATCACAGAAGAGCTCAGTTAAATTGGAATTTTATGCGGCTATTATTCATAGCGGAGACTGAAGTTTTCATTTAAAATCGAATTAATACTACGCTCATGTTCCCTCAACATCTACCACCTTTAATACCTTCAGCTAGAATCGGAAAGATCATGTCCCTACTCTCCTTTGACATCCATATCAAGTATATTAGGTACCTATAACAGTCATTGCTTGTGGGAGATAGCCATTAAATAAGAATTAAGTACTACTATTAAACCCTATGTGCCTTAGGTATATGTAACTAAACCATAACGTAGGTAAACATAAAATAATGTGAATACCTATAATAAATATCTGAACTGCCCGCAGTTCAGAGACAACTAAACCTCTCTTCTATCGCTTTGTATTAGAGCAAAAAAATTTTCCACCTACCCATACCTATGCCTAAGTTCATCTTTGACGTATTCTTTTCTTGATCTCTTGAACCGTGTTGAGAGCTTTCCTAGGTGTGATGACCTCGATACCCCGGGCAAGCTTTTGCTTGGCCTTTTGGAGCTTCCGGTCGATCTGTGAACTAAAATTGGAAAGGGGGGAAAGTCTTGAGGCACCCTTACTCCAAAATCTTTCCATGGGAGTGCCTCTGGTGGCATCACCCAGTCTACCACCTTCGTGGAGGTCTTCGATGATATTTTCTACTACACCATTACTTCCAGGAGCATCTTCTCCGGGAATGTCTTCTTCAAGATTAGTTCCTATTAGTGTGTTTTCTTCATGTATGCTGTATTCCGGCGCACGTTCTCCCCGATCTTCTAAGGGCACGACAGGTAGATTCACTGTCGAGTTATAGGGGCTGTATGAGGGTAGCATGGTGGGGGTATAGAGAGGAAGATCCTCGTCGGTATCATCTTCGTCGGTATAAATAATGTGTGTTTCATAATTAGTATTGCTGTCCCCATTATATACAACAGTGGAACTTGTTTCCGTTGCGCCTGTGTCCTCGTTGGGATGGGTTCCTAGCCTGGCCCTATTCAGGAGCTCTATTAGTTCTGCGTCTATCGCATCAAGCTCCTCATCAGTATATATCCTTATTGTTCTAGGGGGATTGACGTTATTCGTGCCCGGTATGGCTTCCCCAAAGTTTATTTCCATCATATAGTTAATAAAATCATCGACATCATCCCAAAACGGTTCGGCTATAATCTCCTCCGTTTCTCTAGGCGTTATGACGTATTGATAATTGTCGAATGCGTAGTTTATCATTAGAATTTGTGAATAACGGTTATTGTTGTGAGGTAGCTAAAATAATAAGAATCAGTAGCTGTTTCTATACCTAACGTGCTTCCTGGGAGCTAGAACTCCTTAGTTTAGATAGGTAGTTTGACTATTGCCATGGCTCCTAAGAGGGGAATTAATAATTAGAATATCGATGTTACATACAGAAGGAGGAGTTACATCTTCCGCCATAATAAATTTTCTTTAATTAAAATTCTCGCGTCGATAATTTATAAGAGACAAAGGACGCTGGTATTCGTTCTGAGGGATAGGATTAGGATTCAATGAAATGCCAGGTAACTAATATAGGTAGCAATTCCGGTATGATCCAGGTATCTTTCAGTAAATTCTCTAGCTTTCAAATGGTCGAGAAATGATGTTTTAAGTTTTGGTCGAATTTTTGTCACCTAGAAGTAATTTTTCGCCCGGATTCAAGGGGTCTCCTTGACCATAAGACCTATTGTCTCCTTTGTCTACTAATCTACCATTGTCGCGGGCCTTTTCATTATGGAATTCGATAACAATTGCTTTTATTCAAGATATTAAGCCATCTGCTCTTTATAAATATATATAAAAGCGGATATAGGAGCGAAATAATGGTTCATGGGCTTAGAGAGTTTTAATTCTTCGTCTGGCCTTGGGATCTCAGGTGCCAGAAACTACAGTACTACTAAATCTGTCAACGTAAAGGCCCTGAAAATACCCGGAAAGGAACCTCCCTCAAAAATGGCTTATGATATGGAAAATAAGCTTAGAGCAGATGTCTTCGAAACAGACAACAATTCATCTCATGAAGATCCAGATCCAGATATCATTCTAGATAATCCACAATCAGGTTGCTTTGGCGTTTGTCATCTGACTGACGAAGGAACAAATTTTATTTTTTATCACGAGTCGGTGGCAGGTGCACAAGGTTGCGTCTGTTACATTAGACCGAAAGAGGGGCGGTGCCATGGACAAAATCGCCAGGTCCTAAGTAGAGTACAGCCTCTTCGAATGCGTCTCGTGGCTATCCCGGGAATTTGCCAAATGGAGCTTAGGTACGCGGCTGTTATCATTATGAAATTGTTTTTGGGGATAAAAAAACGAGATGCGCTTCTCTTTGGGGAGTTTAACGCAGAAAATAGCGTGCTGGAACAGCGGGGGGGCTCACAGTTAAAGACCGTGTGGATAGCAAAAGAAGGGGAACCCAATCAATATGTGGTTCAGTTAGAATTCGAAAAAGGGCAGAGTTGTGATCGCCCATGGGAAGAGTCTTTCACGAAATGGACAAGGAATCTCACATGGGATTAATTTAATACTTTTCCTTTTGGCCTAGATACCTGACGCTGTGTACCTATGCTTACAGTAGTTGATAGAGACAACTATCCAAAGATTCCCGCTTTTCTGGAACACATACCAAATTGCCAGAGTGACTTAACCCTGCCACTTAACCCTCTTGTCTCTGAAGATACTCACCATTCCCATTGGTAGAAGGCCTGGCTCGACAATATTCATGCCACCAAACCGGTCCATAACTTCCGGTCCATAAAGCTGAGCAACCCATTTCCAGTATGGTTGCATAGTAGACCAACTGCCAGTAATTCCCCTCAAAGCTCCTTGTTGGGAAAGAGTGTTAATCCCGTTAATAACTCGCGAATCCGCTTCTTGAATACCTTCCTTTTTGGGATCCTTCAGTAGTCGTTTGTACACGTCATAGAGGTCTCCATTAAAGCTGTAGCCAATCTGTTCACGATAACGGGTATACTCACTGAAACTCATGAATGTGACCTGATCTGTATTGTTCTCGGGGCGCCAGGACTGAGGGTTTTTACCGGGAGGAACTGAGGGCCCGTTCTTTTCAAATTTAGTCTTGTGAAAATGGTACGAGTCCTTTTCAGCCTGGATGAAAGCGTCTAGTTCCTTCGCTGGGTCTTGAAGAACTGTGTCATGGACTTGTAGAATGGATATGAAAGGGCTCTTGAGGTCAAGCCCGCCTAACTCCACAGGGAAGAAGAGATAAGCGTCAGGGATATCCGAGACGTTGAAACGCTCTTGCATAAGATTCTTGAGATAGTCGACGATGTTCGTTGCTGTCGGCTGCTTTTCGCTACTGGAAGTCTGGGACAACGGGGACGAGAACACTTCACGCTGGATTCGTTCATGAGTCGCAAGCATCTGCGCAACATCTGTAACAACGTGGGTTAGCGATTATTCCTTTAGGAAGGGGCTCAAGAATCTCAGGCATGTCTTGGGGGCGATGTCTTCTTAGTTACTCTGATTCGGGGATTCTAGTCCCCAAGAGTCTGCTGAAAAGGGAGGGAAAGGGGGAAGGGTGATGAAGACGTCTCGATGCTACTTACGATCATGTCCGAAGCAGTTCGCTGCCTTGCCAAAGTTTGAAGTAAAGAAGGTTGCGGCGTAAGTGTTCCAAGCTTGAATGAACGATATTATGCTCTTCCGTTTGTCTTGGAGCTGCTTGCGTAGATCAACGATGTGCTTGTTAACCATCTTTTGGTCGATCTCAAACTTTCCGGTCTGCGACGAGAGCTTAAGAAAGCCCCAACGAATTTCACCCACCGGGAGAGATCTGTCGATCTCAAGTGAAACAGTTGGATCCTGTGCAATGCGCATTGTGCCCGTTTTGGAAGAGTTGATATAGGTGCTGGTCGCGTTTACGAATTCGGTAACTGATTTCCACGCTGTCATAGCCACCGAGTGATCGCGTGACCAGAACCAAAAATTGTCCTGCATACGATAGAGCACAGCTCCACCTGTGGACTGGTTCACGGAGAAGTCGAGGCAGAATAGAACCGACTCGCCGAACACATCGCTGAGGACGTGAGCCGCAGGCGTGCCACGAGATCTATTACGCGAAGGTATCGAGGGATCATCGTCAAGAAACTTCAGTGGTGCCCTGAGGAACTTCTTGAAGAAGTTGAGCCATGTTGTCGAGACACCAAAGAAGGACAGCACTGTTAAGATTGTCTGATGTGGAAGGAGAGTATACCACTTCTCAAACACCGAGTGAAAGGCGGTAATTTCCCCATACAACTTTGTATTGATGGCAATTTCGGTCGATAAGAGTCGTAATAGTCGCTGTTTGGACTGCATTGGTTGCTTGTTTCTGGAATCTGTTTCATTCCCCACATCTGAATCATCGTCATCCCATTGTTCGTCGGGTACCGTCGTATAGCCAAAGTTAGCAGGATGTTGACTCATCATCGCCCGTTTTTGTAGCATTGAGTGTCCCGCATGAGATTGTCCGCTAAATAACCTAGGTAGGCTAGCTTGTGTCTGTAGCAAGTTGGTTCTTGCCTGTGCCGTGGAAGACATTTGGTATTCAGCTTCCTCCTCACCCTCGGCAATCTTATTTTGTTGAGATTCATGGTCCATCAGCTGAGCCATGAAATAATGCTTGTAATAGATTCTGTCCCTGAGACGGTGAACATTATGCACCTCCTGATTCACCTCTGAGCCTAGATAGTAGAACCGTCTTTGCATATCAGTGCTGGGTATCGCTTTCCAGCTTGACTCCCACGCTCCATCGGTATTCCGAAACGATGAAAAGGCATCCTTGAGGAAAACAGACCACTTGACGCCAATATACTGCAAGAAAAGTGCTTGAAGGAGATCTTCGTGCATGAGGACATTGTACACACCAGTAATTTGTCGTCGCTGCTCAAGGGGTATACTCGGGCCCCATGACCATGAGTCTAATGCCGTGATTCTCATATTCAAGACGTCAGCCACTTCGCCTAAGATGATGGGATTGTTCTTGAAGTCCTTCAAGACTCCTCGCTTCTCGTCTGAGAGGAGGCCGGATGAGAGCAAGCCATCAGCAACCCACTTCAATGTCTTATGGTTGAACTGGTTTGGCATCGACATCTGATTTTCAAAATCCACGATGCTATCTCTCAGCCCATTTAAAGCTTTCAATCTTGCCGGTGTGACTGTGTCTTTTGTGCCAAACAATTGGTCCAAGTATGATCGAAGTTTCTCCTCATCAACTTTGGCAGGTTCAAAAACTGTGCGCTCCCATTGTTGTCGTGCATCTTTCTTTATCGCATCAGCAACGTCCTCAAAGTCTTCCGTCATTGCGACATCAGCTTCATCTACCTCATCAGACTTCTCTGTGGATAGCCATTCAGTAACAAGTTGGGCGTAGAGCGACGCATATTGGTACTTCAGCGATTGTGTATCGAGATGGCGTAACAAGGACTCTTCCCAGGTATGCATCATCTTGATAGATACAGATGGGTCATACTTGGCCTGAGACAAGAAGCAGTCGAGGTTCTTCAACTCAAGTTCTAGGTCAGAGTTCCTCGACTGAGCGGCGTTGTGAACTTTGGTGTATTTGCCGAGTTTTAGGGCATAGCAAGCCTTGACTCCTTGGCTTAGAATGTAGAGACGTCGCATGGGGTCCTTCTCATTTCCCGACATGGCGATGACGTTAGACTTGGTAGTCTCAAAGTCTGATCGTCGTTTTGATAGCTCCTCTAGTTTTGTGTTGGTAATCCCCTGGAGCGTCTCCGAAAAGACGCTGCCACCAGATAGTCCCATGTTGAGTAGTAGAGATTAAAGATCAAAGCTGATGTAAATATCTGGGTATGTATGAATGATAGACTAAATCAATGATGGTTTGTGACAGGAGGGAGATTGGGGTTGAAAATGGTCCTGGGGGTTGCCTTTTTATAGGCATATGAAGGGGCCGAGCTTGTAGCCTAGCGTGCTTAGTCATCCATCCCTGAGCCTGGGTGCTGTTGTGCGACTGAATGTGTACCTATATTTCTTTCTTGGGTGCCTTGACACTGAAACCCTAAAGAACAATATGGAAATATTATTAATTGAAAGTTAGGCTCTTAGAAATCTAACATGTAATACGTACGGGTAATAGTGGCCTTAGCTATACACGCAAGCCTACAGCACGCCCAATGGTAATATTGAAGATGCCTACGAAACACATCGACATGATACTTTGTCTGTTTGAGGGTCTGTAAAGGCTCTGAGTCACCTCGACTGACCTTAGATAGCTACTTCTATGAAACAGGGTGAAGCAGCATTGGCCTGCGTACTTACCCATGTTGGTCGATGGCACAGTACTCCAAAGGTAGGTAGCTACGAAGACGGTCGGCGATCAAGGCAATAGTGGTATGCAGCATACTTAGGTACCTATTAAAATCGTCAAATTTATAAATTTGAACTACTGGATGTGTACAAACCTTCTATCTCAATACTCAGTTTCTCTTTATCATTCATTTTAATGTCTCGGATGCCTACCTATCCACTCTTGCACATTGATTTGATCCTGATATAAGTCACCTACCTAGTTTGTTGCCTAAAGAATGAAAATGGCGAGAAGGCTCGGGACCTGGCATGGTCCCCTTTGGCTACCTGACTACCTACCTAGGTAATGTTAGCTATCTTGGGCCCCCCCCCCCCCCCCCCTAGCATGCCTCAAAAGCTACTTCATCACTTCTAGGGGCCCTTTCATTGCCATTTAAACGATGCAACGTAATAATTTCATGGCTCTCTTCGTACTCCCCTAATTCTCTCCAGCCATTATTAGTATGATTCCCTGATGACGGGTTCTGGGATGCGAAGGTTGTACGTGTATACGATGAGTGAGAAGCTGTCTGCTTGTTTCGTGTACTGAGGTGGTGTAGCAGGCGTGGAATATACGGGAAGCAGGCCACAAGGAAAACTGTGGTGAACTCAGCGATTCTAGGAGAGTATGTCAAAGTGAGCTAAGCTCATAAATTCATATTAGGAAATTACTATACTTACGTCCACTGACCAACAGGCGCGATGGCCCATGTAAGATCTTCTGTATGAAACAGTTTGACTGTATAATAAAGACGTACTGTACTAGCGGCACATGCACTAGGTACACCCCTTAGTTAGTACCTTTTTTTCAATAAGTGTGTCTAAGTAGGACCAATTGGATGAACGTTCATACAAGGCACCGACGGCAAATACCGCCGCAGCACGGAACTTCTTCGCCGTTGGTAACTGTAGTCTTGAGACAGCGGCAAGCGGAACGATGAGAATCGCATAGTCAGACACCATGTTGATAGCGCTGCCACCGACTACTGTAGCAAACGAATTGACGCAATGACCCTTGATGTTCGGTTGCCAAATCTTCTCCCTGGGAACACAAGCAAAGATGAATGATATTCCCAGAGAAACGGCGAATAACAGGTTCACCCATATTAGTGTCCAGATCGCTTTATAGGTGATATTATTGCGATGATGGTCGAAAAATATTGATTCAATCTGTCGAAGAACGACGTACTTGGCTGTAAACATTGTCAAGCAGTAGATAATCTCAGAGATGTTCTGTAGCTGATGCCAGATTTCTATATTAACCAGCAGGCTCTCGAAACCCGTTTATAAAATCATTGGTATGAATCGGAGAATTGAATACCTGAAGGCTTCTGGTAAGACTAGCAATGGTTACGTCCCACTGTGTAATTCGGATTAGTAACTCCATGTTCAGAGCCGCATGTGATTTCGCTAGCACTACACGGCCCCGAGTGGTTGACAATACGGAATATATAATAGCTTTGAGTATAAGGTTAAGGGATCTCTTACTTGATGTCTCCCGTCACCATGTTCGCCGGATGTTATTATTAGCCCAATATAGGTGATGAAGCTTGCCTGTAAAGATTAGTCCACAAGAAAGTCAAGTTCACGCGCAATTACACATACCAACGAGAGCAAATGAATGCCTGAAGGCTATTAGCTCGTTAATTCATCGGAAAACCGGGCGTATAACACTTACAATCGTCAAGATTGAACATCTTCATCTGAACTCGCATGTAAATCCGCCCACCGACGAATATTATACAGAGAGCCAAGCATATCGCAGATACTGCAATCCGTTCGGGTTGAAGTGAATGGGGGTTGACAAAGTTCGGCTCTACACCGGGGGGTGGATAGAGTGCTGGTGTTTTATAAGTATCCATGCTTGGCTGTTTGCAATAGTGTTGGAAGAACTGAGAATTGGTGATAGAGTAGGCTGAATGTAGGAACGATGTAAATTGAGAACATAAACGACCAATATCATGCACTACTCATAGGACATACCGTTTCGGTACTTACATCTTACATTTTGATTCTGCTGTTGGCAAAGAGGTTCCGATCGCCCCTTATACCTATGAGGGGCGTACAGTAGGCTTAAGTTGAATACACCATCAACTTGTACTGCTATACTGCGGCTGCTGCAAAGGAGGAATCCGTTTGAGACTTTACCACTCGGCAAAGAAACCATTTATATTGTATACATGTAGTATGCTTGCATCGTACAACCACCAAGCTCCATCCAGTTCCCAAGTACGGACAAAAAATCCGAGACTTCCCACCAATAACTTACCATACAGGTATGACAAAGTTGCGTGTCTGCCCTGGAGGTAATATGCATTATAGTCAAAATGGATAAGATTGATGAGACATTGACAATAGGGAACTGCAGCTAAGTACTATTTAGGAGCTTGCCGCTCAGGTCCAGGAATATATTAGGTACGCGGGGAACGAATATGTGTGTGGGCACCTATGTAGACCAATCATGTTCTCCTGTATGCTATCATCCGTATTGCTGGAGTATTGGATATGGCGTAGCAATGTTCGGAACCGGAAAAGGCTGCAGATGGGCTTGGATATAGCCCTCAGTAGTGCTATTCGTCCTTTCCATGGGTATGGGATTATTCTCCGAGTAACTAAGGGCCGTACACAGGCGTTAATACAAAGTTGATTCTCGGCATTACCTTTTAGCGCGGCTGGCAGATTTGATGTAGGATAGTTGGGGGCCATTCCTCACCAAAGATCGAGATACATCACCATACTTGAATGTTGCCGTTAACTATGGAGCATTGCCTTCATTAGTAGGGGTGTCTTATTAGGTACCGCTCTGTATAGGGTGTGCTAATTGTTCATAGTTCATGACAGTTTTAATTCGGCGCAAGCAATTGATGCCACGATGAAAAAAAAAAAGACTGAAATAAGAAACCCACCATAATCGGTGCACTTTTTGACAGGGGCGCGCCATACCTATTATACGCCATATAGTTCTATAAACCACTATAATTGTAGTGAGCTACAGGCTATTAAACCCTGTAATAAGTTGACCAATTGAATAAGGTTGTGATATACTATGGAGTATAGCCATACTAATTGGGCAGTCGACTTATCTTAGTACGTTCGTCAGCCAGTCAGATAATTAGGTAATTTAGCTGACAGACTGACTTTCGTATTGGCCATTGAATAGGTAGGTAGACTGTTGTGTGTATATATGTGTTGTAATATGAGACCGAATATGAATAAGAGCAACACGCGAGACTTGCGTTTTAATTGGATAGATAATTACATACAAAAGGCGCCTTCGCTATAATGCGCTGGAGATGTGGCGCCTTATAGCGTCATACGCTCTGGCTTCTTCACCCGGTCCGAGTGACTAAGAAGTGCATATGAGAGGGTGCCATACTCAACCCAAGATTCAAGATAGCCATGGACGAAACAACTTAACTCTTTATTACTCCAAAGTGTTGAGCTGGGAAGATGTCTTAGGAAAGGAATGAATTCAGTTCTCAACTTCAAAAGAATAGAATTTCAACTAGTGGTCACGCCCAGAATTTACGACAGAAGGCTTCAAAGAATGCACGGATAAGTACAACTGGTGTGGGTAATCTTCGACACATATGAAATCCCTCCTTTTATTGAATAATAATTGTTATAGGGGGTAAAATGACAGAAAAGAAAGACATGGTGATATATTGAGATTAGGGTGGATTAGGTACCTTGTGCTGACGCACAGGATCCTACGCTGCTTACCTCGGTACCCGACTAATAGCTTGTTATCAGCGGATACTCCGTAAGGGTTGGTCATTTATAAGTCCTATTGTGGATTAACAGAGTTCCCAGCTTATTTCAACACACTATGGTTATGAAGTTGTATGGCTTGTAATATCTATAGTAGACAAAATGGTCATATATGGCGGTCCGTCTCCCACGTTGTACAATAGGGAGAAAAGGGCGCATGAAGGCACGAAGTCCACCATACCAGAATTTGCCTTGTTGAGCTTCCGGCTCTAGTTTGGTAGTCTTCCCTTGCCAGATATAAGAAGTCGCAATGTGCTTGCGTGCCTTGTGAGTCATTATTTGAAGGGCGTATTCTGTTAAAATAGAGCCAAAAGTATCTCAGAAAAAAACCCAACTTTGGACTCAGTAATGAGGTTCCGTAAATTGTATGAAGTCAAATGGATCCGAATAACACTCCATCGCTCGCACCACCGCCAGGCATCGAGCCAAACTTTTCAAACCCAGTTACTCTCCAGTCAAAGGTGATCGCTGTGGCTGCGGTTACTCTATTTCTATGCACTGTTGGTATCTCTGCTCGTATTTACACGCGGGCGGTTATTTTAAAACAATTCGATCATACTGACTGTAAGTATCCTCGAGTAAATTCCCTTCTAATTTCAAATCGATCCTAACTCGTTTCTAGGTTCTGTTTTACTTGCTGAAGTAAGCTTTGATACTTCGAAAGTCGCTTGTGGAGAGGCTCAATTTTTCAGGCACTATTCACAGCTTTCATGGCCCTCACAATTGTTACCGGTCAACACGGCCAAGGGAGGCACCAGTGGGATATAACAGTGACCAATGGTTCTAAAATCCTTCGGGTTGGTGCCCGATTCGGGCGTTTGATTTTAGTGTGACGCTGACATAGGTGCAGTACTCAAATATCAGCCAAGTCATATACAGCCCTACAATGTTCTTCGCTAAATACGCGGTACTTCGACAAATCGAGTTGATATTCTTGAAGCACCGTCCTCGTCATGTCGCCTACAAGGTTATTTGGGCACTTATATGGGCTAACCTCGTTTTTTACACTGCCATGATGATCTCCTTCATCCTTGGTTGCGTTCCCCGCGAGAAAATTTGGCACCCGCAGGTTCCAGGCCGCTGTATTAATAACACACTCGCCCTTCTTTTTACAAGCACAATCAACGTAATATCTGACCTTACAATCTTTATTGTGCCTCTTGCCGGTGTATGGACGTTGCAATTACCGTCAACCAAAAAGCTCGGGGCAATGGCAATATTTGCCGTGGGCATTTTGTATGATATCCCGCTGTCAAATACCCCCTTTCTACTCAACAGTGATATTAACGAGAAACAGCGCAGTTGTTTCTAGTATCGTCCGTCTTTACTATACCGCTAAATTGACACAGACTCGGGACTACAGCTGGGCTATCGTGCCCACCACTTGCTGGGTGTGAGTCAAGTAGATCAACCCCGGACTAAATGGTTATTCCAAACGATACTAAACGATGTTCGAATTCTAGATTTGCAGAGTTCACCACAGTTATACTCGTGGCGTGTTTTCCGTCGTTCCCACGCTTATTCGCGCACTTGCGGAATCGCGATGGGGAATCACCGTACTGCCCGTCGCATAATAATCCCATAGCGAGGGAGGGCAGCCATGCGATCCAACTCCAACGAATAGGGTCGAAAGGTTTCAGCAGTACGGCGGGTTTGGGGGTTCATGCGGCAAGTTTTGAAAGAACGTTTACGGAATCTTCAAATGATTGAGAAGTGAGAGAATCGAAAGGCGTCTTTGTCCGTATTACCCGCTGTCCGAGATATATGAGTTGCTTACCTCATACACACCCTATACGGATATCGACTTAAGAATTGCATGCTGAAACTGAGGTATGGCTTATTATTGTAGCGAGGTTACATACCTCCCAACATTTCAGGGCCAGTGAAGGATGAGAACCCGAGAAATTGAAATCCGAAAAGGCGAAAGATGTGGAATTATTCCGTATGAGAAGTGATAAAAAGGGGTACGGTACGTTGGTTAACTTAAACGTCTAGAGAAGTCTAACCTACCTCATAGACTTGCTTCACTATAATATAAACGCTTTAAAAGGTCATCTAATCTATAAAACGGGCTTATATAATTGGAGATAGGATTAAAACCGTGCTGGTTAGTCCACCGGCCCTACCGTCCCCCCTCAACTTGCGCCGGTGCTTGAGAGCAGATACTTCATAAGATGGCTGACTAGGTAAACATATAACTCAAGAAAGGAAGGTAAGCCCCGAAGCCTCGCCTCTAGTGTTAAGTCCTATCAAATGCCGTTGGTATATCTCCGGTTTAGATTGAGCTATTCCCGTTTGCCACTCAAAAGGATTGTTCTGGCTCGGCTATTGTAGAGCATAAAGTCAATGAAATATAACTTATCATGTCCTTAAGCAGATGGAAAACCAAACAAGTGAAATATCTTTATGCCTTTCCTATGATATGGCGCCATCCTTCCAAATTAGGAAACAAGGGATTCCCAGTTAAGCATCATCCCCATAACACCCGAGTTAATAGCCGAGCTCGAATCAAATGCCAAACAATAGGTAGTTGCAGCCCAGTATTTTTATGATGACAAAAGGTCTCGATCGAGTGGCCCAGCCGAAAATATAATATCCTAGGGCTGACATACTCTGGCACTAGCGTGATGGAGCGCAACCAGGAAATACTCTAGAAGCACTACCTCTGACCCCGGATCCTGGAATAGGACTTCCTGGATGACACACCTAGCTATTTCACGAAGATACTAGAGACGATGTTGGGTGGCGCATCCGGGGAAGAAGGGAATTGGAACGTGGAAATAGGGATGCCAAGACATGTTGTATAACATAACACATTGTGCAGTATTATATAATATCGTATATTTTAAGAACACTGTCGTAAATTATGCGAATCGGTTGCAACACTTGAATTAAGTGCTTAGGTATTCTGTTATATGTTATTAGTTCTTACAGAAGAACGGGTCTCGTGCGGAGCACATGCTACCCTGGCAGTTAAGTGTGGGTATACATAGAAGCCTTACCGACTGTAAGGGCGAACCACGCTCTTGTTTCCGATAGCCTACCCTGCCTACCTCCTCTACCATCGACGTGTATTATATCCGGCATTGTAACCGAACTACCTTGGCAGCCGTGTATTTGTAAGTAGGGGATGTGCATCAAGTCGTCTCCCTTTTCGTTCTTCTCTTTTTCTCTTTCATCTTATATTTTGGCTTTGGTCAATCATATGTTAATCTCGGATACTTAGTCCTCCATGGCTGCGTCTCTCACTCTGATTCCCGTCCTCCTGCTTTTGCTAGTTTCCGCTCGCCTTTTCTTTAATTGGAAATGGTTAAGCAAAGCACCCGGGCCGCCTCTCGCGGGCTGCACGGATCTCTGGCGAGCCTATCAACAATATAATGGAAAGCTAAGACAGAAGCTCTCGGATCTGCATTGTCTACATGGTCCAGTTGTTCGATACGGCGTGCGGTCTATTAGTGTCAGTGACCCGGATGCTATCAACGTTATTTATGCAAGCCGAGATGGCTTCACCATTGTACGTCACCGATATTTCGCGTGTGGGTCCAACTACTTACTGATGACCCCATAGGCGGACTCGTATAAGGTGATAGTCGGCATCCAAAACGGTAAAGAGATACCAAGTCTAGTCAGTTCCAATGATGCTCTCCATGGAGCTATGCGTCGTTCCGTTGCCAACGCCTTTACGGCTACTGCCGTGTTGGATTACGAAAAAGCGATCGACACGACGATTGCGGAACTTCTCGACGTTGTGGACAAGAAAACTGTCTTTGACATCTCGTCAATGATACTCTGGTATAGTATAGATTCAGCTGGTCGGTTTTCTTTTGGCCAGACTGTTGGATGCCTTCGGGCTGAGGGCGATGTCGATGGAGCGATCCAATTGATTCGTAATCGTTTTAACCACTGGGGTTGGTGGTCTTCTATCCCTCAAATTGAAAGACTTATTTTTCGCAACCCTGTTGCTATACGCCGGAAGCAAGCAGCATCCAGTATGGCAGCTGCGGCAGTAACGAAGCTTAAGGAGAGAGCAAGTCAACCCAAGAACGAAGCCGGTCATACGGATCTACTACAAAAGTTCCTAGAGGCGAGCAAGGATCACCCGCAGGCTTTAGATGCTTCCGGAATTGTAGGTATACTGATGTCTACGATTTCCGGGGCGGGTGACACAACCGCAGCAACGGCGACAGCGGTTATTCACAATCTACTAACGCATCCCGAGTCGTTAGAGAAGTTGGAAGACGAGCTCTTTCAGGCCGATCTCCCGGAGATTCCCGAGTTCTCTCAGGTAAACAAGCTACCTTATCTCAACGCCGTTATCAAGGAGAGCATGAGACTATTTGTCCTAGTGTCATGGCCAATAGAGCGATTAGTGCCATCAGGGGGAGCTACAATTGCGGGTATGTATCTTCCAGAGGGCACAAGCGTGGGCTGCTTCCCTCTAGAGGTGCACAAAAGAGTTGAGATCTTCGGCGAGGATGCGGATGTGTACCGCCCCGAGCGTTGGCTCACGTCTGACCGTGAACAACTAAGGCAGATGGAAGCCGCCCATTTGGGGTTTAGTCGGGGTCGCCGCAACTGCATAGGGCAACACATCGCTATTATGCAGATGAAGAAGTTTATACCAGCGTTGCTCATGAAATTTAAGGTGAGTTGATGTATACCCCTAGGTACCCATGATGCTTGACTACTTGCTAATTGTCAATGCAGATGAGCTTGGCTGATCCAGGAGCTACATTGGAAGCAGATTTCTCTGCTGCCGTACCTGTAATAAAGCCACTATATATCAAGTCACAACCTAGGGTTTAATTGAGGGCAATGGGGTGGCGAGCTCAGGGAAATGACAAGATTGGATTATTTAGGTAAGATGGAGGATGAACTAATATGGATTACGAGAGGCCTCTCTATGTAGGTACCTAACTTACCTCTAAGCTTACCTACCTACCTAGGTATATGAAAAGTTGTATGATTTGCTCCTTTTCAATTTAACCCTAACCCCCCAACCCTCAAAATAATCTCGTTTTCGTGCATGCTCAGCATTGATGAATCCCATGAGCGCAATTGAGGTAAATATCATTCAAGATATAGCTGCCTTCTTTCTACTTAAATACTATGATGCCGCAGGAAAACAATCCGAGTTCAAGACCAAAAATGTTCCATATCTAAAAGCTGCAGATTATATTTAAGTAGTTCTGTCTAGGATGAGCATCATTCGCGACTTTAGCTATTTTGGGTGGATAGCACAACCAACTATCACAGGCGACGCCTCGTACATATGTCGAATTCGTGTATCCCACCTCAGATGAAACTATATAGTAGCATCTCGGGATGACACTACAACCCCAGGACGCACAATCCTATCCTAGAAGTGCCGATACCCCACCACTGGCAGTAACACGGCTTCATCAGATGGTCGAACAAAGGGGTGTCCCCCGCCATGTGATAATCACTTTATACCAGTGATATCATGCAAGGAGTGACCACAACCTCGCCAACAATCAACAATTAGGAACCAACAACTAACGCCGGAATATCGCAGAGGAGTTCCAAAAATGATAAACAAGAAGATCAAAGCATGCGCCCTGCACGCCGCGCCCATATACATGGACAAAGCCGCCAGCCTGCGCAAAGTAATCTCCCTCATCAGCCAAGCCGCCGTCGAGGACATCGAGCTCCTCGGCTTCCCAGAGGTGTTCGTGCCGGGTTTTCCCTACTTCACCAACTGCTACCCGCCGAACGCCGCAACCGTCGCCCTGTACGCGGCGCAGAGCGTCGAAATCCCAGACGATCTAACCGAGGTGCAAGCCGCGTGCGCGACGAACAAGGTCGTAGTCGTCCTAGGGGTTTCGGAACGCATGCGTGGCGGCCACACGCTGTTCAACAGCATCGTGACGATTGACGCGGATGGGACAATCCTAGGTGTGCACCGTAAGGTGCAGCCGACGTGGGCGGAGCGGCTGGTGTGGGGCCAGGGCTCCGGATACACGCTTAAGACGTACGAGCCGAAGGGGGCCGGGTACCGGATCGGCGGGCTCGCGTGCTGGGAGCACACTATGAATGGCGCGCGGCAGGCGCTGATCGATCAGGGGCAGCATGTCCATGTTGGGTGTTGGCCCGCGCTTGACATTCTCGAGGGGTTTGAGAATGTAGCGTCGGCGCAAATAGAGGCGCTGATGAAGACGCACGCTTTGACTGCGCAGGTGTTCGTGCTATGTCCGAGTAGCTACGTCGACGAGACGTGTTTGCAGTGGATGGAGAAGAATCTAGGCCCGCAGGATAAGGTCAAGCCTGGTGGAGGTTGGACTGCGATTATTCACCCATTCTGTTCATTTGTGGCTGGTCCGTATATGAGCGACTTCGACCTGATGGTCGTGGGTGAGATTGATCTCTCCCAGTTAGATCTGGTGAAGGCGTATGTGGATGGTGCAGGCCATTATAAGAGGCCCGAGGTCTTTCGGTTGGATGTCGATACGACACAGAGATGGAGAGATGAGCCGGATGTTGTTGGTCCTATTCCTTGGAAAAAGCTGTGACCTAGATTCGTATGGCTCGCACTAGTTTTACTGGTGTTATATTTTATGGCTGTTTTCTATAGACTATTTATCGTAGTAGTTGGTGGGTCTCTCGTGAGTCAATAAGGCGCGCCATCTAGGTTACATTAGTTCCGGAATCGGCTGGATGCGGACTCATTAAGGGCTGTGATCCACATCCTTACTAACGCCGCCGATGGTTTATCACGACAATAAATAGATTCTCATATCCGTGACCTTTTCCCCATTCTCACAGAATATACCATCCCGCATAGTGTCATCAATACAATGGCAGACAGCAAGGCAAATAGGGAGTGTATACTTCATGTGTACTCCACCCGTTACTCAAGTACGTTAACCGAGAAAAGACGTTTATCATGATTAATAATCATGAAATCTAGGCTGGGGAGCACGGGTCACACTCGTCATTGACTACTTCAAAATCCCCTGCAACACCAAGATGTATCTCTTGGACCATCCGGAAGTCACCCAATCAGGCCGCTTCGCAGGTGGCTTTCTGCCCATCCTTGAGCCGGACCCGAAGGACGAGGGCTTCTTCATTGCTGATTCGCTCGCCATATGCGAATTTCTAGCGGAGCGGCACCCAGATCTTTACTTGTGGCCAAAGGATTTCAAGCTGAGGGCACTAGCACGGTCGGCGGCGGCGCAGATGCATTCTGGTTTCGGTGAGATCCGGAATACGTATCATACCAACTTCCTCGGCAAGTATACCGGGAAGATCCCCATCAGCGATGCCGCGGCAAAAGAGATCCGAAGAATGGTTGGGCTTTGGAGTAAAGCGCGCGCAGACACGAAGAAAAGATTGCAGGAATTGGGCGAGAAAGACGAAGGGTTTTTATTCGGAGGCTTTAGCATTGCTGACGCATTTTTCTGGCCCGTTCTATGGGTGGGTGGCTTGCAAATGCTTTTTGAATGTGTACTAACCATTTGATGTAGCGCTTCCGCAGCTATCAGCTCCCTACGACCGGGATAAGTGAAGACGGGTTGAAATGGATGGCGAAGATGTGGAATGACCCCATCATGAAGCAGCAAGCGCGAGAATATTTCAAGCAGGCTGAGGACCCGTCGACTGTGGTGGAGAGATATGAAAATATCTTCAAGGATAATCCCGATATTCAGTATAGCCAGTTCACTGAGGACTGGACCTTTGATGTTTCGAAGGTGTAGGGTTCAAAAGTACTATGTTTTAGGTCATAATGCACATATATTTCTCGATTGCGCATGTTCGATCGTTGAAATTGGAGGTTGCTCGAATGCACCCGGGCTCTTTAGGCTCTGCGATCATCGAGGGCTGTACAGTAGGCAGACAGCGTTAAATCGTCAGATCCAGCTTTTGGAAGGCGTCGTGTCAGCCTCAGGGACTTGGGGATCAGCTGAAGGAGCACTGACGTCACTTCCGAGGAGTCCAGTGGAGACGAAGACGAAGAGCTCTAAGTATAAGAGATACTGTAAAGGGGAATGCTAGAAGTGGAGGTCTCTTAGCTTGATTAAGAGCTTTTGTTCGGGTATTCACGGCGTCAGGGCAAAGCGCAAATCGTATTCTCTTAACGTCGCACCTGGATAACAGAGCCATTGGCAAGCAAACTATAATCGATCAGATATCTCCCTTTTCGGATTTTTAGTCGTTACCACATGCCAGACATTTTTCTTGTAGGCGGACTTTTACACATGTTCTTGGGGGATAAGCCTCGATAGGTCAGGTGCCAAGAACCTATCATTACACGTAAATGGTAGTGGGGCTGGACGCCGGGTCCGTACGCATTCAGATTCCCCGGACTCTCGGGGCGCTGATCCCTCCCGAGCTGACACTAGGTGTTAGTTGCTTCATAGATATATCGCCTTTAATACTCATCGCAAGATGCGGAAGAAATCAACAAATTCTAGTCGCATCATACGAAAACATATATTTAAGTTGAGTTATTCAAGATGCCATCTTTCAACCCTGAGAAAGATATACCCGATCTGTCGGGGAAGGTCATATTTATCACAGGAGGTCCGTTGGTAATTACCGTATTCAGACAAACCTTTGGCTAAATATTAAAACCAGGCACATCTGGCATTGGAAAAGAAGCAACGATATTTCTAGCGGCCCATAATCCCGCTCGTATCTACTTTACCGGGCGCAATGAAGAAGCAGGCGCTGCTGTAGTGGCCGCTGCCAAGGCCAAGGGTCCAAACACCGAGGTCACCTTCATCAAGTGCGACCTCTGCTCGTCGCGCGCAAAAATCCGGCAAGCGATCGCAGACGGTTTCAAGTCCGACCGTCTTGACATATTCATCGCCAATGCCGGCGTCATGGCGACACCACCCGGCCTGACGGAAGAGGGCTCCGAGCTACAGTGGGGCGCCAACTATTTCGGCCACGCTGTGATCCTACAGCTTCTTCGACCCATCCTATTGCGCACGGCCGAGACTGGGGCCGACGTAAGACATATCCAAGTTACATCGCACGGTCATAACTACGCACCACCCGGCGGCATCCAATTCGAGCACCTACGGGAGGCCGACGCCGTCGGTGAGTTCGCGCGCTACGGCCAGAGCAAGCTGGCCCAGGTCCTGTACTGCAAGGCGATGGCGAAGCGGTATCCGCAGATCACCAGCATATCCGTGCACCCGGGCGTCGGAAACACGGGATTATTGCAGCATTCGAAGCCGTCGCTAATAACGCGCTTTTTCAGCGTCACGGGGTTCTTGCTAAAGAGCGCGGCCGAGTTGGCGTACAATCCGCTGTGGGCGGCTACGGCTCCGCTCCAGAAGTTGGAGAATGGCCAGTACTATGAGCCTGTTGGGAAGAGGGCGAGCCCTTCGAAATTGGCTGATGATGAGGCGCTGGCTGAGAAGCTTTGGGAATGGACTGAGAATGAATTGAAGGACTTGGCGCCGTTGTAACGTAAAAATAATTCTGATCCAATTAGAACATTATATCCCGTACCTAAGTATTTACCTACCTGATGAAAACACGTGATTAGTAAGCGGCTTATATAGTATATTTATAACATTAATTCTAATTGCCTATCTAATTAAGCTAGTAATTCATATAGTAGCAGCTTTGTAATAGTTTTAATAGATTTGGTGACATATTTACTAGGTACCTAACCTATTAGATCGGCCTACTATATGCCCTATCGCCAATTCTAATAGCGGCTTATGGCGTCGTACACCCCGTAATTATAGCGTGTCCTTACTTAAAAAAAAGTGCCTAAGGTTTCCATAACCATCATTGTTAATGTAGCACCAGGTTACACCGGCGGACACGGCGTACAGGTAATTTACAAAAAGTTTATAGGGTATAATACACTATATTTATAACGCTTCATAGCGCCATAGTCCCTGTAATCATAGCGCATCCTTGTTAAAAAGAGCCAATTAGGTTTAAACACTGTAGCTTTTATGGAAGTAATCCATGGGTTAGCGGATTTTCATCTGGACAAGAGTGCATGAGCTGCTGTAACTTTATATACCTAACGCTTTTATCCAACGCTGCAAACTCAAAATCATAGGATACTAGTGCTGTCTATGCATAACTCGACATACACTCTCCTAAAAGGTGCTGCACATCAATTAAGGAATTACCTAGGCAAGACTAAGGACTCATTCCGAAATACTTCTAAGGCAATAGTAATCCTTAAGAAATAGAAGTATTAATCTTTATTTAAATATTTCTTTAAAGTAATATATATTAAATTAAAACATATAAAAATACATTTATCCTAAGAGTCCTTAGTCTTGCCCAATTCCTTAATTAATGCGTAGCACCCTTTAGGAGGGTGCACGTCGAGTTATGCGTAGATAGCACTAGTACCACCAATTCAGGCATACATCCCCATGTAAGGCCCTAGTCTTTCCTCTCGTCTACCTGTGCGCAGTCTATTGATGTTCATTTTCCGACCAGTCATCTTTATATATGAAGGTTTAATAAGGGTTGTTAAAGTTTGATTAATATCTATGTTAAAATTATCTAGATTAGACCATAAGCATTTCCTTCTTTCGGAGATAGGCCACGCCAGAAACATATAAGAACCCAGCCAACCCAAGAATTTTTATCCAGTGAGAGAAACAAGTTAATCATTTCCAATACATGATTTCTTATCAACTCATACAGCCTCAAGTTAGTTCTACAGTCATCATGTCGACCAAAGTTCATGTTGTTGGACCGCAAGAAGGCCATAACCATACGCACACAGTCATATTCCTTCACGGCAAAGGAAGCGATTCTGAAGAATTTGCTAGCGAATTCTTTGAGAGCGAAGCTTCGGAACCTGTGGATCAACCACGGACGCTGCTTGACCTCTTCCCGACAATTCGATGGGTTTTCCCCTCAGCACCGCTCACACATTCGCAAAGATTCGATTGCACCGAGTCACAGTGGTTCGACATGTGGTCAGTGGAGAATCCTAACGAAAAGCCTGAACTCCAGACAAACGGCTTAAATCAGAGCATCAAACAAGTCCTAGACGTCGTGAAACAAGAAACAGCCCTTGTACCTTGCGAAAACATCTTTTTAGGGGGGATTAGCCAAGGCTTTGCGACTGCATATTCAGCTTACGCCTTAAACCGCAAGATTTATGCTGGCTTGATTGGTCTCTGTAGCTGGGCGCCTTCGGCTGCTCTAGCAATGATGAGGGAGGGTCAGAAAACATCGGATATTACTGGCCAGGGCAAACGACCAACTCATGTATTTCTGGGACACTCGAGTAATGACGATATCGTGCCTGTTGAAGAGGGCAGAAACTTATACGACACTCTCAAACAGTGCAAAGAGACTGTAGTGGAGTTTCATGAATATGAGGACGGTGGACACTGGATCAACGAGCCTCAGGGGGTGGACGACATGGTCGCATTCTTGTACAGTAACATGGGTGGAATGTAGCGGGAGCACAAATAAAGGAATCCATTGCTATCCAAAACCATGCATTTAAGGCTGTACCAAAAAGAAAAAAAACACGCTGATTAACCCCCCAAAGTTAAAATGCCCATCTTTGCCAGTATTCCCTCAGTCGTAGCAGTCGGCGAAGGCCGCGATCCCGGACAACAAGCATCCCAGCATTGCGTAACCATATAATGATTTCAATAATCCAGCGCTGGCAATTCCAGCGCCCCGACTCATTGTCTACAGGCCATTTCTGGATCAAACGACGGACTCTCCGCAAGTGCATCTAGCGAATGCGGCCGATAAACACAGAAACACGGAATAAACGAGCGCGGTTTGGTCGGATTCTCCAGCGCGCATCAGCTACATAGTATCCCCGGCCCCCTATATCATCGTGGATTTGATGCACCGACTTGCGGTGCGTTGGCGATGTGATGGCGATGGCCCAATGATGGGGATCACGAGGGTCGATAGGCCTATAGATAGCCACGTCTAGCGTGGTATCTATATTATGCGGCAAGTAGAATTCGGCGGGCGGAGGCGAAGGTATTTGGAGTCGTAGGGGAGGGAGGCTCCGGCGGCTACGGTGTTGGGTTCTAAGAAAACTGATTACTAGGTTAGCAAGCTATAATGAACATTGGTTTTAAGATGTATTCGAAGTATAGTGCAAGCTATACTTACGGCATTATGGTAATCGATAATATAGAAATGTCGTATATTATGTGCTTGTGATTATATTTGCCCAACTATGCCTTAATCTTAGTATCTTTGTGAGGCCCAGCTACATAAAGTACCTAGGTAGGTATGTTCATATACAAGAAAAGCCCAACAAGATATTTATTTACCATCTCCATTGATTCCCATCCTCAATGGAAAGCATCAATGGTAAATAATTTCGTCATTATTTCATGGTTATTCCTACCTAATCATCAACAGGCGAGATAGTAATTCATGGGCAATTCACATTTAACTTCAATGGGGCTTACCTACCTACCTACCTACTTATTCCTTCCTCTAGCACAATTTGCCATTCTTCCCTTCTCTCCTTTTAAGCGCTTCATATGTGACATTTCGCCCCGTTCTGCAATGAAAGCGCGGGTGATTAGAAACTGATATGGAAAGGCTTGTATTGCTGAGAGAAGGGATCAGTTGGACTATAAGAAATAAGAAGAATACTCGGGGACTATTATTCTCGAGATAGACTGTTTGAAGGCTGAAGACTATGACCATTGGAAGGAAGTATTCAGGTAAAGTCGAGCTTAATGCATGGCCTCTTCGAATATTGAATCTCTATACTGCATGATGCATGGAGTATGCTACTACTGGATCAATTTTATGTATTTTTTATTTTATAGGATATTTAAGTAACGAGTTATATGTGAGTTCTCCATTCACTCGGAACATTGTTGTAGCTATGATTAGTAATCCTCAAACTTATTCGACAGGTACCTACGTTCGCCATTGAGATTGGAGGCGACTCCAACGTCAGGACGAAATCCTAAGCGGACCAAAGTGTTATGAGCACGCAACTACTGACGCCAATATCGAATTAGGTGCGACGCCAAATCGCCTTGCTCGCGTTGTGTGGCCAACAAGATTGTGTGTGTGGTCTCTTCCCCCGGCCACCCATCCCCGGAGAAGGCCCCAAATTCCTCCGTGTAATGCGATACCGAGCCGAGAGACTACCCACGAAATTTCTGTCCCTATTATTCAATCGACTTCGCCAAGCGCCACTGAGTCTAGACCGGAGAGAATGGACTCAACCGTCGGTTTCATGTCTAGAATCAGTGTTTTCTGTTCCGCTACCTCCCAATTGCCATCCGATTCTGGAGATGATCTACTGCCTCCCTATCCATCTGCCAATGGAAAATTTTACGAAACCTGAGCCAAGGGCTTCCTACCATGTTCTCAGAATCTCAGATAGGGCATATTTTGGAGGACTATTGAATGCGATTTCACTATCTTATCTCGATCCTCAGTCAATCTCGAGTCGACGTACTTTTCGAAACCCAGTAAACTTGAAGACGCACGCCTCGTATGGTTATTGGAGCAACCCGGTCACGAGCAAATGCCATTTTTTTGTCGACATTTTTTCCCGAACGGGAACCTCAGCCTAGGTCTTAAGCAGAATGGACAAGTGATGGCGATACTCGAGCTCGTCGATACCATTGTCGCTGATCCTATGGACGAACTTCAAGACCGCGAGGATGACCTGAAGCTTATGTTGGGCAACATTCACCAGAGATTGAAACCTGTGGTAAAATATCTCGATAGTTTAGGGTTAAATCGGCGTCTAGTGGGATTGCAATGGGATCAAGGGGACCCTTCCCTTGCCTATTTTGGGCGCCGTGTGGCTGCCACGGGTCGGTTCGTAGCCTTCACCGAACCGTCCTTAGACTGTGTACATTGCTACGTACTTATGACCCTGCACCTGCTCGACGCCGGCGAACACCGATCCGCTTATAATATAATCGGTTTAGCTTTGCGCATTGCACAGACTCTCAACCTCCACCACCGACTACCCGACTCTCTTCTGAATGTTCATATAGCCGGACGAGTATGGTGGTCCGTTATTCAGCTCAACTTCCGCTGTGCCCGCCTTCTTGGCCGTCCCGTTGGAGTACAGCTTGCCGAAACAACGTGCCCCATATCTCTTGCTAATGAATTTCCCTACTATACTCGAACCCTCACGCTCGCGAAGGCTACTTTGGCCTTGACAGAAGCTCTTTCTCGGCATCCAAGCTATCATCGTGAGGATCATACTGCACAAATTGAGTCCCGCACATCTGCGCTCTCTGCAGAAATTCACATCTTATTGGAGTGGCGGGATCAACAAACACGACCGACCATTCGGCGACCGCTTCGTGTAGACTATAAAGAGGGTTATGAATGGATTCATTGTGATGAGGTCATCGGGTAGCATAGGATAACATAAGCAACCTCCTATTCCGAGCCCCTTTTGAACCCGCCACAAGGTCCTGGTTACACCTTACCTAATCTTGTGTGGCTTTGGTGGCTGGTAAGGAGTGGCCAATGCGTGAGATAGTACATGATCACTAATGAAAATTGTCTTCACTTCCATCTTTTTTCTACTCTCTGAATTCAAAGGCAATCGCTCATTTGGTGGCAATCTTTATAGTTAGGTACTTAATGAAACTCTACGCGCGCTGGGAGTGTCCTGTTCGCTAGCTACTTAAACCCAGGAATTCGAACTCCAGCAACGATTGAGATGCCCCGGCCTCGGTGCCTGAAGTGACCCCCACGAGTCGGAAATTCCTAAGGCTGACTCTCTGGAATAGGGTTTTATAATCGGCTACAGTTCGTTCGCGTGCGTCATGTGCGGCAAGCATGAACATGTCTTCGATTCTATAGCGATTGGGCCTATTAATATGGGCGGCCTATGGAACGTAACAGATAATAGACGACGCAACTCACCGAATCATCTTGCTCGCCAATGTGTTTAATCTCTTCGCGGGCGGGTCGGGAACAATACCCTCACTAATAAGGATCCTTGCTCCTGGTTTTAGGGCTGGGAGAAGGGACGAAAGGATTTTCACGGCGTCATCGTCATCCCAATCGTGCAGAATATGTCGGTAGATGTAAATATCGGCTTGCACGGGTTGGGGTTCGAAGAAGTTGTACTCCGTGAAGCTAATGCGCGAATGAAGGGAAGGATCGCTAGCGGCCGCACGTCGCCCCATTTCTAGGGCGGGGAGGTTGTTGTCCTGGACGATGAATGTTGCATCGGGCATTAAGGATGCGAGGGCCCGGGCCGTGTGTCCACTAGATCCACCGACCTGGGCTCTGTCAGCTCGAGCGGAAGATAACCAAATCGTGCAGATACTACGGGATAAATGGATTCGTGTCTTGGAGGATTGAGTGATACTCACATCGACTACTGTAACTTTCCCCTGGGAAGCCCATGGCCAAGCCGCACAGAGACGGTCGACGGACCACAGGGGCATGTTGACTCTTCCCTCCAAATACTCATGGTATTTCTTCGTCAGGACCTCATTCTTGTGAAAATACTCGAATAGGTTGTCCTCCGTCCGGTACGCGATGTTAAATGCTGTCTTGGGTGCGTTTGTTGGATAGTCACGCTTGAGCAGCACCTCGTCCGGCACCTTTAACAAGATATTACCAAGAAACTCCGTTCCGAACTGAACTATGGTTGTTAAATGGTGGTTACGCGCCAATGCAGCCGAAGATGCTGAGTGTCGGATGACATTAGGCGGTTCCTCCACGAATACACCGTTCGCGATCGCATATCGTAGTATACGTCCTAGGAGAGGCTCGGGGACGTTTACGGTAGCGGCAAGCTCTTCGATTGGTATAGATGACTCGAGTGGTACATGCTGAGGGATCTCTAGCCGGGTTATCAAGTCGATGTTCGCCGTGTCTGCAGCCTGTATGGTGGTCGGGAGAGTATAAGCTGTGTCCCATAACGAAACATTATAAGACCGGTATCACTGACCGACCAAGTTAAAGTCAGAATCTGTTCTGTTGGCCCCCTTACTAATCGTATGAGATCATGGGCTGCATCGAGGATCTTGCTACGTGTTTCTCGTAGAGAATTCCCTGCTGGAGTGTCCTCTTCATATGCGAAGTCGCCAGAGCCAGCCTCGTCAAGTGTCGGGGGAGATAAGCCTGCTTCTCGGAGCAGGGATGATAACTTTGAAACTTCATCCGTAATGGATGATGCGAGAGTCTCGATCGAAGCCATGATATTAATGATAAGAGGCTCTGTCAGTCGGTAAAGCACCCAGAGAAAAGATGAGTCTCGAGTTATATTCCCTTGCTCCTCCCCTGATGTATTATAGTCGTCAGAAGGGTAAGGTTCAGCTGAAGTATGACGATCCGACGAGCCTTAGGAGTGGCCCCCTGGCTTCGTAATTCTCCCCGGAATGGTATATATCGAAGTCCGGGGAAACCCCTTTTTGGTAACAACCCGAGTAAGCAGAAACATCTGCATTGGTCTCACAGCCAGAAAAATATATACAATTTAGTCTAGATATGTATTAACTACTTAGAAACATGGCTTAAACCGGCGTGTCTTTAGGATTCCAGAAATCCATTAAGGTGAAACATTCAACCGACCCCCACGCATATTTCTTGCTGTCTTGGAATGAATAAAATTCGGGACAACCCGCACTTGCATGGATTCTCTCATTCCCCGTGCGTGCATGTAGTCGTAGAATAGTGCTTCATTCCAATCAGCGCTATGTGCTGCTCTCGGTTTTGCACGTTTATCTGATATCAGCATTTGACTCTCACAAGACCTCGGTCAGCAAATGTATAAGCTTATTTATCTTGACAAAGCGTAATCGAGCCTCAGCGACAGGGGTGGTGATGACAGTACATGCGGCCTCGCAGACGTGTAGTTGTCACATGTGGCCTTCGATTTCGCCTCTACCTCCGACAAGTGCTAGTTCCACAACCTATAAGCTACAACCGACCTCGAGATATGGTGTAACTCCATGTTTCTTGAAGTCGTAGATTTATACCGTTACGGCTACCGTATCCATAAAGGCGCTCGTTCATAGGATGCGTCTACACGCTATCACAGGCTTACTTGTTGCTTCTAGAGCCTCGCCGAATAGCATCGTTTACTTTGCTTGTGTAATATTAATACTTGAGATAAGCGTGAAAATTTTGCAGCAGACCGTCATCTCCAACCTCGAAGATGTATCATGCAGCATGCAGTCGTGAGCAGGTAGAGAAGTGGTATGTTATCGTATGAAAGGAGCCATATCACCCTTCTTGTCTTAACTTGGCTCCCGCACATCTCACATCAGTATTTGTGCTCACTCTTGTCAGGCCCGGCGTAAAAGGTCTAGCCTCACGATGGATGCAAGTAGCCCCTGCGATTGCAGTTACCTATTCCGAGTTGCCACCTTCCCTTAATCACGGTATGATTACATAGGTACTCATTTTCGGCCCTCGAACTTGCAAGAGCCATGTTTACTACTTTCTCGGCTCGAATGAACCCTGTTACTATGCCTGGTTCCCGGGGGTCGGAGCTAAGGATACCTTCGAAAATAGGAAAGGTTAAGAAACAACAAAAGGTTATGCGTGCATGCGATTCTTGTCGGGTAAACAGAATCAAGTGTGATGATGAATCACCTTGCCAAAACTGTCGTCATAGAGGCGAGAGTTGCACGACGTCGATGCCGTGGGAAGCACATTCCTTGAAAGCAGCCAAGCGGTAGGTGAAGATGTTTTATCAATAGTCGTTTACATATCAGAAGACTGACTAATCCTTCGCCAGCGAGATTGGGCGGTTGCAAGAACAACTAAAGGAGCTGAAGGAGAAACAAACGCCTCTCGATCACTATTCTGAGATTGTAAGGGATACTACCGTCGAGGCAGCATGGTCAAAGTCTTACGATACTCCGATATACCGAAATGAGAGAAGCCCAAACGAGAACGAGCATCTGAAAAAGACCAATGACGATCCATCGATTATAAAGGAAGTAATGGGCGAGCAGATGCATGCAGTGGATGCCGAATTTGGAAATGAACTCGACAGCTTTGACCTATTTAATCCTTGTCGTATGTCCTCGTTCAATCAGCGCATGAGCCAATATCTCGAACACGCTTCGACCCAATCACATCCTATACTATTTCTTGAGCCTACTGGTCCATATCTAGAACATGGCACCTATCCGTCCCCTGGTAACGGTGGTGGAAGACAGCCGGGGTTATCCAGAGCCAAGGAAAGACATCTTCTCAACCTATTCTGGCAGGGGTTCGACTTCATATATCCAATCCTAGATCGGGAAGAGATCCTAAACCACCATGACGCCCTATGGAGTAACGCTGCGGCTGGGGGATCCATATCATCAACTCGTTCACCCTCAGCTTTGATAGACATCATACTTGCCTTGTCTATGCAATTTAGCAGCAGCTTCCTAATATGTGACGACTCGGATAGGGTCCTGCGGTGGAAGAATCCTGGTTCTGTTGACTCGAGTGTAGCTGGACAATGGCTCTATGATAGATCCCGTCGCCTTCTCCTCGAGGAACAACAGGAGCCAGCGTTTCAGTCAGTCCTGGGATCTATCTTGTTAACTGTGTATATCTTAAATACCGGGTCATTAAACCTGGCCATTATCTCGCTCGCCATATCAGTGAGGACAGCGCAGATCCTCAATATTGATGAAGACTCGCCACTAGCACATGAGCTGAATGGAAGAGACAGAGAACTTCGGCGCAATGCTTGGAGAACGCTGGTTGCATTAGATGGCTATCTTGCCACTGTCATGGAGCTCTCACCACTAATCCATCAGCCCAGTCTTATACTTACCGTGCCTGTGAATCTTTGGGAGAGTAACACAGCCATTCTCACGTCTAGCAACGACGAGAACATCCAGAATGATATAATGACAGGGTTCCAAATATGTCATACTAAGCTCATTATGGTCCTTACTTCAGCTCACACACCGTCTCACTCCAAACAGAAGAAACAGCGATACCACAATGCCAATAACATCAACTATGAAACTGCAAATCCAGAATCAATCGCAGGCTGCATGGCCCGGAAATTGGGGGCCGTTCAACACTGGGTCGAAACCGTACCCCCTGTTTTGACAAATTCAAGGAAGGCTGGTAAAGGAAAACCGTTCTCCCCCCTTGACGGCCCTTATCTCATCCTCGACCCCAATATTCCATTGTGGCTTCAGCGTCAGCGGCTCATCTTTGAGATCACGTATAACCATCTTAACCTTCTCGTTTTAAAACAATTCGTGCGCTTCGAGAACCAAGATTCTTCTTCTAGGATAGAACAAGCTGATTCATATAGCTTGATCGGTCTGAAACATGCAATAAGCCTTACGTTCATTGTCAACCACGCCTTCGCAGAAGGTGATGCTTTGACTGGATGGCATTTCGTTTTCCGATGCCAATGGGATGCCACCTTGTATATTCTGGGCTACATCCTCGCTAACCTCACCTCTCCCCTTATCCCTGAAGCCCATAGGTCAGTCTCCGTGGCCATCCAGACATTTTCCATCCTTGAAAAATATCTATGCGTAGCCAGCAGCGCACTCGATATCATCCGCGACATCCTCAACCGCATCTCAACCATATCTAATCCTCTTGGCGTCATCCTCTCCCCAGCGAACCGGATGCTTGCCACCCCAAGTAGGAAAAGCTCGTCAGCATCAGCAGCGGGGTTTATAGGTAGCGAGAGCCCCTGTTATTCCAACTCCGAGTCTTACACCATTTCCCCAGAACTGATGTCCCCCCGGAACTCCCCGTGGGATTCGATTCTGCAGAGTCCTTTTGACCCCACGCGCGGGAGCGCGGGGTCATCTTATTTATCGCAGCCTAGAAACAGGGAGCATTTCGCCTCGTTCCCGTTATCTGGTAGCGAGGCGCAGTGCAGCGGACCTTTAGACGTTGAAATAGGCGGTGTATTGGACGGGGGTGATGGCATGGTTTTTGATAGTGATTGGCGGTCGTTCATGACGGGGGTTTAGCTAGGACTAGAAGGATGGGATGGTTGATAGATAATAGATAGACAATAGACTATGAGAACATCGCTTTTCAATATGATCTCGGTGTATGTCATACCGTCATACCTTATTGGGTAAAATATTGCGAAGTCTACAGGAGGTCGAGGTGTAGTTGATATTCACATAACGAAATTTAGACCCCTCTATATGAGATTAGGGGAATTCTGGCTCTATTAAAATCTAATCTACGCCTGTATAGTTGTCATTAGTTCTGTATTCCCTACTTCAGCGGGTACATATCTATGGATATAGTACCCAAGTACCTACTTAATTCTCTATATCACAATTTTCTAAACTTAACAATCTTATATAACCATTACTTCCCATGTGAAGAGATATTTGAATAGTAAAGAGAAATATGCAGTAGAAGGAGGATTAAGTAAGCCTCGTATGCAGTTAACAGAAACGAGATGTTGCTTAGTCAGATTTCCAAGATCGACTATCTTTTTCGCATCTTTACTCCTTCAACGACACCAGCGAGAAAAAAACAAAAGCCACAGTCAGTGGGGTAGTTAAATTAGAATTAAAATTTGTCTTCATTTACGTGTGAAGACGAAGACCCTTAGAATGGATGGGACAGTTTGGGATCAATTGAGCGATCTTTTCGCCTAGCTCCAAATGATAATATAATCCTTCTCTTTTCGGCAAAAGGTATCCTAGAGACTGCAGCAGCCTATATTCCTGTTATGATGATATTATATCATCGAGCTAATGTAAGAATAGCCTGGAATCAGTAATTGAACCGTATTCTATTATATAAGCCGCGACGATGCGACACAGCGTAGCATCTCAAGCGTACACAGCTCTTGTTAGCAGGGCTAGCAGGTCAGATGCCCTTAGCGAGGTACAGAACAGCGGATAAGCAACTACTTGAAGCGCCCTGAACGCGTTACAGGGCGCCGCCGTATGGTTGGTGCAAGAGCCGCGATCACTACAACTCCAAAGACTCTTAAAATTTCTCAGGATTAGGATTGTTTAAGATGGGATTCTATTTCCCGATTGATACTATTTGATCTCATTAACAGATCGACGTTACTCAGCGGCAAAATCGTAGACGAGAGTGGCTTAAGTCCAGTATATTACGCACATATAGGGGTGGGTGCTTACATACCGAAATGCTAGCCGCGACTCGAACATGTCTCCTCCCGTTGATGCCGCCCACCATGCCGACTTCTAATCCCCTCACCGGGATTATCCTTATTTCTTCTGCCAGAGAGAAACTATGACGAAGCCGGGTTCTCACCCAAAAAAGAATTAAATAAAATAAAATAATCGACTCAATTTGAGAGCGTGTTATATACAAAAAAAATCTTGTCCGGATTTCCCCAATGGCTACCATCGGGGTGCAAAACGGCGATAAGCCTAGCGACTTCCAGCTACACCTAGTGATCGTCGGCGCAGGGTTAGCAGGGCTTGCAGCCGCTATCAGCACTCGCATGGAAGGCCATCGCGTTACATTGCTAGAGAAAGTGTCCTCATTACAAGAAATCGGTGCCGGACTGCAGGTCACTCCTAATGCGAGTCGTCTATTTCACCACTGGGGCGTCTACGACGAGCTAAGTTCCAAAGCCGCCATTCCATCTTATCTAGCTGTGAGGCGATATGATGGTACTCGTCTTCTAGCCTACGAGGACAACTTCCAAAAGAAGGTCCTGGACAAATACGGGGCCCCTTTTTGGGACCTCCATCGTGCCGACCTGCAAGAGGCGCTAGTGCGTCGCGCACAATCTCTTGGCGTTGACATCGTCTTAGGCGCCGATGTCCAACATGTCGATTTCAAGCACGCTGCTGTGACCACGCAAGATGGCCGCACGATACAGGGCGATCTCGTTCTTGGCGCAGACGGTTTATGGTCGCGCACCAGGAGTTTCTTGCTGGGACGGCAGCTGACCCCGAAACCGACTGGGGATCTTGCCTATCGGATCATCCTCAGCCTAGAGGACATCAGCGATCCGGAACTACGAGAACTAGTTTCCAAACCTTCCGTCAATTTTTGGATCGGCCCCGAGTCCCATGTCGTGGGCTATTCCCTCCGACAAGGACGTACCTACAACCTTGTGCTCCTCCGCCCCGATGATTTGCCCGAAGATGTAAGCCGAGCCGCGGCCGATGTAGATGAGATGCGCAAGCTCTTCGAGCCTTGGGATCCTATGTGAGTAGCTTATTTCCAAGTTTTAGAAGTCTTCCACTCACTGGGGGTCTATGACAGATTGAGCAAATTACTAGCATGTGTGAATCAGGTAGACAAATGGCGACTAATGCATAGTAATCCTACCCCTACCATCCCTCAACTAATGCCTGCATGGAGAATGTAGCTAATGCTATTCTGTGTTGCCTAGTCTCCCCTCTCGATGCTTGGGTGAACGATGAGGGCACCTTCTTGATGGCGTAGGTTCCTGCTTGTATTTCAATGTTTCCCCTCATCCATTAGAATGAGCGTACCTGAACTAACACCCTGCTTAGGGGCGACGCATGTCATCCAATGCTTCCGTATCTTGCGCAAGGGGCCAACTCCTCTCTCGAAGATGGAGCCGTCCTTGGTCGATTGCTCAAGTACGTAACCAGTCGTGACAAGCTAGCTCCAGCGCTGGAAATGTACCAACAACTGCGAAAAGCTCGAGGAGAAGCCATAGCAAAAGAAGCATTAGGACAGGCAAGTTTAATGATGCCTCCACCTAGCCAGACTACTTACTACTCGACCTTTCACTAATACTTGGGTGCTAGAGAGATTCATTCCATATGCCTGACGGACCTAAACAAGAGCAGCGAGATGCCGTGTTTCTACAATATCTGAACAAGGAACCACCGCCTCATTTTCCCAGCCGTTGGTAAGAGCATAGTACTCTTGACCGAGCGTGAAGCTTATAATACTAACGGACTACTCGCTCCCAGGACCTGTCCTTCCGTGCAACCATGGCTATGGGGCTACGACGCCGTGGTGGAAGCTGATAAGGCTTACGAGGCGCATCCATTTTAAACGAAAGGACGAAGGTGGTGAATGATTTTTGTGTATTCTTGTTATAGAGAGGGTTGAGACTATGGCTGCCTAGAAATCGTTTAAGAGAATCATATACCCACCACGGGGTCGATAAGCACCCGGGGTTTAGTTGCTCGGGGAATGGCGGAGTCGGGGCCGAAGAGGCGCGGTATCCCGGTATCCGGTATCTATAACGCAGATAGCTCGCGCAACGGGGAAAGCCTTATATACCTCTGAACTTCATATACTTCCGTATTGCCCTCGGAACTTAGGTACATACCTAGGTACCTAAACTTATGCGCCTGCTCCACCAAAAGAGCTGAGTGCCCCAATTCTCTTCGCCATCTGCATATCCCCATACCCTTTCAAGCCCTCAGATGGAGTCAAACGTTCCATGGCTGGAAGACAATTAGCCGAACGTATTACCGGTGAACGATGATTCTGCATAGGAGACCCCAACTCACAATCTCTCTTCGCCTCTTTGCTTTCAGCTGTATCATGCCATAGCCTCAAGCACCATATGGCGACTAGTGCATCCCTTCTCTTCCTCTCCATCGGTGCCGTGATGACTAGTTTATGCTGACCCGCTTTCCCATCTTCGTATGCTATTTGTTGGCCATTGGAGTCATACCATGTATACTGATCCCCTATCAACTTCGGCTTGATATCGAATAAAAGCTCCGCATTGGTGTCGAATAAATGGTTATCCGACCAGTTCTTCCCAGCCGTTAGCATCGCTTTGAATTCCGTCTTCTGGAGCAGGGATTTAGATTTCTCAAGTGTGATATTGCCTAACATATCGGGTGACACGGATGTTAAGTAATATGCTGGGGTATCCGTCTGGTACTGCGCGCCCGCTGGGTGAGCAAGGTAGAAGATATGTTGATTCCGTTGCTTAGTGGAAGTCGCATTGTCGAGTTCCGTAACCGGATCTTCTTGGACTCGCTCGAATACCGCTGATGAGCCTTTCTGTGGAATAGAGGTGATGTCCCAGTTCATCTGGTAGAGCGGTTTTTGACCCGTAATATCAAACACCACAGATTGGCCCGTCAACAACAGAGTTACTGGCTCTAAGATGTCGTCTGAAACGTATTGACTCCGGTCCTTATCCATTGTTTCTTTGCTTAGGTATTCTAGGAGCTTGGCTTATCGAAGTCATGAAGATAACATAGTCGCGAAATAGGAATCCACGGCATATTTAGGTGCTGCCTTTGGAAAATAATGGAGCTGAACAGATCAACAACCAAGTGACGTAGTCCAAGAGTTGTGTTAGCCCAGCCTATTGACCCAGCCCGAGCACTGCCACTATTATCCTTGTCTTGCACTTGGCTAAACAACCCATTGGATACTTCGTGAGTAGATCTTTAACAGGCAGCTATTTATATGGGGAGTAGAGGCTATACCACAGTAAAACTTAACCCTAACCCTAACCCTGAGGTGGCGTTCAAGAGGTGAGATCCTGACTCGGGGTTAGGGTTAGCGATATATTCTGCACGAGACGTGTACCCTACCTACATCCTCTCAGGAAACAGTGAGGACTTCCGGCTATTAAATCGCATTCCATTGATTTCTCTCAGTCAAATAATATTGCATCTGGATTCGCTTCATCCATTCGCCGCCTGTCGTCCGCATCCTTCATCTTCTCCAATTCCAATAATTCAGCTCTACATCGCTCCTTGTCAAAGTGATCCGGCCATCCGTGGCGGAGATATGTATTGTAGATATCCTTCGTGCACCGAATCAGTTTTCAAGACCTCAATACAAGATCTCGAGCTTTTTAACCTACTGCTACATGTTTTCTCTCCCTAACTCTCGTCCTACGCTGCTCCCTATCAAGCTCGCTCTCATTTTCATCGTCATGATTATTAATGTTGTCTTCGATATCCCATCGCGCTAATTTCTCTTGCTGCACAAGTTCCTCTTCCCCAGCTCTCGTTTCAGCACGACTATAAAACCGTCCCGTCATGGGCTGGCCAATTGGGTTCGGAACTAACATCCACACCAACCTCTCATATTTCCGCGTCCAAGAGTTCAAGAATTCGGTGATAGGTATTGTGCGATGAGCTTTCCATTTTTCTGCTTCATGGAGTGCTTCATATTCTTCGTAAGGTACTGTGATGTGGGACCCGGTGTGGCTAAACTCGGTTATAGTCCCTTCATTAGTGTCCAGAATGAGAGACGTCCCTTCTCGATCGAGGCTGCGGGTGAGATAGACGCAGTGGGCTGGGAGGGGGTAAAACTCCCGGTCGTCGGAGTAACACGTCGGAATTGTTTCCCAGTGAACGAGGAGACGTTCATATTGTCTCTCCGGCTGAAGGTATGGGAGGTGGCGAAGGAGGTCGAGAACGACTTCATTTTTCCCTTGTATGTTGATGGAGTCCCAGCCGTTTGGAGGCGGTACTATGAGTATATCATCATTTAGATATGGATGACGGATAACTTCATGATAGAATCTTAAAACGGCATTGACGGTTTCATCCCGAGAATACATCTTGACGTCGTGATGATAGGTGATATCTGAGCTCGGATGAAGCATTATCGATATAATGGAAAGGCCGAGATCGGGCTCATGTGGATACGACGGAAGAATAGGGTTCGCCGTTGAACTCGGTAGACTTGGATGACAATCTTCTTTAAGGCAGGTTAGGATAAAAGGCCTGATACATACTCTGACCAATAGCGTGCCACAGAATGGTACTATGGCAATGTTAGATATCAAGCGGTACTTTAAGGAGCAATAACCTACGAATAAAGCCAATAAAAACAGTAAAAGGAAACCATGGCCGCTATAGTCGAATTAATGGAATTTAGCCCAAAAGCCCATTCATGAACTGAGTCTAGATAGCGTATAATACTAATCATAGATAATTGGGAGATTCTCAGCGTAGCTATTTTAGTGCTGGCGTTAGTTCTAAGAATCAGTCGCGACAGCCCACAGACACCAACACGCACCTAGAACTAGGGTGCGCTCCTCTTCATTATTGAATACCAAAGTAGGTACCTTTCATGATAATTTATAAGACGCCACAATCAGTCGAATTCCACGCTGTATCATCTAGGTAGACCATCCGAGTCTAGCACGTTAATGTATCCACAGCGGCGTGTGAGCTCGGGCTCTTTGGTAGGTATTGCTCCATTTTGACTTTCAGCCCACAAATTCTGCGCTTCCAAGCAAGAGGTGAAATAAGTCAAGAAGCCTGACGTAGAAAACACCCGATCGCGATCTTTGACGTCCCCATACGAAGTCTCAACGCGAACTTGACTTCCTTTACAGCTGACACCACATTCGATCTTAGCAGTGTCTAGGTCATACTATGGAAACGTCGTAGACGCCATGAGACGTTGGTTTTCGTCTTCAGTTCGTCTCGTTAGGCTCTGGATCGAATCTTGACGAAGGACACCGAGTGAAGTCAGTGATGCGATAGCCGTCTCTTCGGCAATCAGATCCTGGCGGGGGTGTCCATCAGGGAATACAATCCGGGTACTGTGCGCAGCTTCAACCGCAATAAACGACGTAGTCGGCCTACGGATATGCCTGCAAATTTAGCAAAGGCAGATGTGCATAAGACGCGCATTTTTGATGAAGTTTGAATGCAGGCAAAACAGCAGCGCGTAGCGGTCAAGAGAAATAGAAAACCTCCAAACGCGCTACAAAATTCACAGCTAAAGGTAATAAGGGGGCGGTATAAGTCCATAATAGTAAAATTATGAGCAAGCTTGGCACGTAGGAGGCCTCGCAAGCCCTCCAACCCGTGCTTTGCTACTAATCCATATTCCCACAATGCAGTCGATAGAACACGAGCGCGTCGATTGACTTGACGGAACCGAAAATACGAGAGAATATCTAGATTCCGAAGCATCATCGACATTAACTCCGGAGGAAGGCGGTGCAATATGCCCAGTCCCGAAACAGGTGAGGTTCCGAAAGCTGTTTGAAGAGATGCATCTCATGAGGACGGGATCGGACAAGGACGAGGTCAAAGTCCCGCCGATGGTATGAAGAGACGCGAACGATCGCATCCGCATATTTTTCCACGTCCGATGCCATTTTCATGTGCCTTGTGGTTGCTGGATACATACCTTTAGACAGAACAGAGAGACGACGCGCTACAAATATGTTGTGGGTACCTTCCTACCTTATGTAATCTCAGATTACTCACTTCATTCAGAAGCACGTGCATGATATCTCTTAGGTAAGAGGTAGTACAGCAAGAGAGGTAATTACTATTTGACTCAAAAAATGCATCCTAAAGAAATCTCACATAAGATAGTACCGTTCAGTAATTAATATCCATGTTTATAGAAGTCGGTCTTCACATGGCGGGAACTTTTCCGTCATACCAGTAAATAGGGGTTATTATGATCTATAAATATTCTAAGGTTAGGCTTCAAGGAAAGCTTACCTAATGTGCGAAGCAATGAACCAGAAGGTTTAGCGATTCCTTGGTGCGCCTACTAGACCCGCTCTGCTAATAAGCGCGGGGTCTAGCGCGTATGAATCATACATGTAGTGAGACATCATTCAAACCACTCACGCCGGTGTACTTCTGGTTTGCTTTCACCGACACTAAATTGAACTTCGTTCGTAGACTGGTACGCTAGGCCTCTAGACACGCAGCAGAGTTCACGTAAGCATGCCGAATGCAACCGCCAACTCTGGTGATATCTCGGAATAGAGGCGGTTAGCATCAATTAAGGGGCACCACCCCCCAGGATAGGGCATCCCTCGCCCCGCCCATGCTCAAAGGTACCGTACACTACATCCCTCAATCTCCCATAGGTACATTACACTAAAATCTACCGGAACGATAGTAACATAGAGTTTTCGATCGGATCCAGTCGCTCAACTCTCCACAGGAAGTTGGCGAGGTCACGAGGCCGATTCCTATCCGCATCATTACTCGTAGGACTCACGACATCAAATGGACCTTCGTTTTCTGGACCAATAGACGTAACTTCGGCATAGCAGGAGCAAATTATCTCTGATACCTGAGCCACATGCCCTTCAGCTGGCGGGGATCCCCGTGGCGCAGCACATTAGCTCTAACTAGAAGAATGTAACGATGCCCAGCTCAGCCCTGAAATTTGTCAGCGACGGAAGCACTGCCGTGAGGGTCATTTTCAATATAAAGGACCCAAGCAACCTAATGACGCGAAGTTCAAGAGAACCACTTATTCTCAAATAGCCAGTCATCAAGACCATGCAGAAGCGAAGATCTCATAAGAAATCACGCAACGGGTGTCAGAATTGCAAAAAATGGCACACCAAGTGCGATGAGCAAGGCCCCCCATGCAACAACTGCATACTTCGAAAAGCTCAATGCGTCTACAACAGGCCCAAAATAAACAATTCAAATAATAGAGGTCCTCTCACTTTACGGTCCAAGGACGGAGACGCCGAGTTATGGCCCGTTGCCGTTGAACGGCCGCGGGGTGACGTAGGGGCACTTTGTGGCGCTTACGGAGGACCTTCTAGGTTAATGGAGCTAGAACTGATGCACCAATGGTCGACAAATACATACAAGGCCTTCTGCGGCATACCAGAAGACGGCGAATACCTGCAGGTTTTGCTACCACGGTTCGCTCTTAACTACGACTACATGCTAAATTGCATATTGGCGATTTCATCTTTACAGATAGCCAAGCTCGCCGGGGAGAGAAACGCCACAAAATACATCAACGCGGGGTTAGAATACTACAATAGGGGGAGCAGCTCATTTCGGACTCAATTGAGCAGCATGAACGCAGATAACTGCCATGTCCTATACATGTTCTCCGCCTTAGCGATAGCCGCACAGCTATCGATGCCTCACCGTTCCGGCAGCGTTCTCGATCTTCTGGTAGTGGCTCTCGATCTAGTCAATGGCAGCACAAGTATTGGAATGATAGGCATGCCGTGGCTTCTCAATAGCCCTTTTCCCCTGCGCCTTTTCATATCGCGTATGGGTGCATCGAAGGACCTGATAGACCCGGATAGCAGGTTCGCCTTGGCCAGGCTACACGCTATCAACGACCAGCGAAATAAGGCCACATTAGAGTCAGTTGGCAGCGACGAAGAAGAGGCAAGCGGTGTTATTCTAGTGCGCGACCACGAGCTATATCATATGAGCATCGAAGGACTGGAGATGTGCTTCGCAGAAGAAGCCAGGGGCGTATTGAGGGGATTCAGCACCGCGTTTCCAGGGTTAGCGGGTAAGCCCTTCACTTCGCTCATCGGCAGAGCTGACCCCTTTGCCTTGCTCATCGTCATGCATTGGGCTGCACTTCTGAATCAATTAGATAAGGACATATGGTGGGCGCAGTCCATATCGGAGGGGCTCGCAATGGAGATCGCGAACTTGTTAAGGACTCGCCATCCTGATCTAGCTCTCGAGTGGGCGGAGCCCATGTCATGGGCCTTAAACAGGCTTGGCTTATCAACGCCTCAATCGCGAGAGTTATCGTATAGCTCGGGGTTAGAGAGTGAATGCTGGGAGATAACATAATACATGAAAGAGAATTTTCGCTCGATTGATAATTTAATTAAATAACAAAAGAGATTCTCCTCTACACACACCTCCGACAAGATAACGCATAGTGAATGGTATATAGAGGCACGTACCTGATGAAATTAGGCATTTATTTTCTCGAGTTTATACTGTTGTCATATATTCAAGAAGCGTACTTCTACATTCTCCTCTCTGTCTACAAGCTAACTAATTCAAATATCCTCCGACTTCCTTTTACCTTTCTAAGAATATTGTGACAGTTCGCCCCTGCAAGCTCCGAAATGTCTCAGCTACTTACCACTGGATTCAAACTACCGGCTCTCATTTGATTTCAATGCTAGCTTTGCTAACCCTTGAAAATGCGCCCAAGTGGACCAAAAAGTATGATTTCGTCCAGGTTCGAACTGGAGACCTTCAGTGTGTTAGACTGACGTGATAACCAACTACACCACGAAACCATAGAAGGGGCCTCAAGTCCCAAAGGGTTGAGGACGCCTTGAAGGACCCAGCGTGGATTGAACACGCGACCTCGGGATAGTTACTTAGCGGCTGCAATCCTGCGCTCTACCACTGAGCTATGAGTCCTCCTCTGACTTGGTACGTGTTAGTGCCTCCACTATCTCCATATATGTCCCACAGACAGCTTATAGACACTGTCGGTGAAGAATGTACGGTACTTGAACCTCATTATTGCTGTGGTAGAGTGGTTCTATATCAGGCATTTCTGAGTAATTATTCCTTTTTTATCCAGGATTACCAAATAGATATTTCTATAAAACATCCCCCGGTTGCACAGGCACAATGTAGAATATATACGAAGATAGTTGGAGGCGCTAACGAGTAGTGTACTAAGGGAAGTGCATATTGTAGATTATCTTTGTTGATCTTTGTCTAGAGTACCTAGGGGGACTTAAATAAATCCTGATGTCTATAGTATAGTCTACTTTGTAAGAATAATAAGAGAGAACTCGTTGAGTACCTGATCCATTTTCGCTGTAAACTCTAGGTACGGAGATTCAGTGGCTTCGTATTTATTACCTAAGATATCTGGGTAAATAGGTATGTAAAGTCACACCCATATTGTTAAAATATCTACTATGCAAGGGACATGGTATTAAACGTAAATAAATTCCAATTCTATTCTATGAATTAAATTTTAACGAATATCCCGTTATAAATTTGCCCGAGAAGGCAAGTCCGCAGACAGTCTATAATAATTCAAAACAACCACCACTATATCGCTTCAAACACCTCTCCAAGCCAGTCGAAAGCAGCCTGCGCAAGCTGCGGCTCAGCTCCCAGTTGGCAGTGTTGACCAGCGCCAAGGGCCGTCTTAAACTCATGAAGGTATGCCTTGCTCCCCAACAACTTGGCCACCACCTCTTCCTGGCCTCCAGCTAGATCGTCATCCTCACCCTTGCCGATGAAAACGGGGACAGTAACGTTCTTCAGAACATCCCCGTCGAGGTTGATCTGTCCAAGTCGCTTGAACCAGTCGTAGGGGCTTTGCGTGTTGAAGGCCCACAGGCCCTGGCCGATGAACCATTTGAGGATGGTGGGAGCCTGTGGGCTGGCTCTTGCTGCGTTTACGGTCGCGTCGAACGCCGTTTGGTTACCGCTCTGGTATACTTTTTGCAGGGCTGCCGGGAACTGCTGAAATGCCACTCTCTGGAGGTTCTGCAGACCGTCGATGGCCAGGACTGCGGCGACTCGGTGTTCTCGAGATGCGGCTAGAGGGGCTAGAATGCCGCCGAATGAGAGACCGCCAAGGGCGATACGCTCCTTGTCGACTTCAGATCGGGTCTCGAGGTAGTCGATAACGGGAGTGACAACGTCCCACCAGTTCGGGATGAAGCCGAGATTCTGTTCGCGGCGTACCGTGGGCTGGCCTGGGCCTTCATATGTGACGAAGTTCCAGCCGCGATCGAGGACTTCCCGGGCGAGTCCGTGGTACGTATCTTCTTGGGGCGCATCGTAGCCGTTGCCGAGCAAGACCGTGGGAACGGGAGTGTTGCACTCAGCCGCCTTGGGTGATTTCCAGAAGATGACGGGAATGTCGAATCCAGGTCCCTTGAGAGTCACACGCTCGCCCTTTATATCCAGCAACGAGATTGCTTGGTCGAAGTCATCCTTCGCCGTTTCCCATACACTGAAGAGCCTGGGATCCGTCTGGTTTACGGTCAGGTAGAAAAGGGCCGCTCTGTAATAAGATGCAGATCGGAAGTATGCTTCTCGGGCGGAGACGGGGAACTTGGTCGCATTGATGGACGCAGCGGTGTCGTGAAGTGAGTCGGCTAGGAACTTGAACTCATTGTAAAAGCTCTCATAGTTTCCGGCTTCGACCTTGGCGGCGGCTCGCAACACCTCGCCGGTTGCCGCGCCGCCGCCGCTGGATAAGGCGAGCATTTCGTAGAACATAAACGAGAAGTGATCATCTGTGCTGAGAGGATAGAAGGGTACGTCGGTCGTGCCATTGGTGCTGTTAGTCTGACCCAGAGCAAGGCGGCTCTGAGTCGCTAGAAGGAGCAAAGACTTGGAGAGCTTCATTCTGGAAATGTTTACAGTCCACGAGGAGACTCAGATGCTATTTCAATATTGAATCTTGACGCCGAGTCTGGCCAGAACAAAAACATAAGTTCGAGCAGATTGCCAAAGACATTTTATATTCATATTTCAATTACACCGCCAGGATCGAGAGCTCCAGCATTCATTTCAGCTCGGTATCGCTGCGATTCCTACATACTAACTGACGTGTAGCCTCACAAGATTGAAATTACATAAACCTTGAAGGAGCCCCAGGGGAAACGTAAGGTACTGGTATAGATAGTGGGTTTTTTGAAGCCATGGAAGCGGCTGTGTCCCAGCGAAAACATTAGTCCCGAGCGTCGACGATCTTCGCTCTCGTTTTGGTATCCACTTTTGGTTTAGGTGACAGTATTTTAAGCATTTTAATTTGCCGAATACCGTGGAGCTATTCCATATTCATTTAGCGGCGGAAAGCTTGTCCGTTTCCCCATAAAATCGAATGCGATACCGAAACCGACTTTTGCGATTGCGAGAGCCTTGAGGAAATCCACAACGCGTGGATTGAAAGTTTGAAGGCTGAGATGGCGCAGGTTCACTTTTAACACGCGGCAATACCACATCAGTGTATCACCTCCGAAATCACAAAGACTTTACGGTCTCGATTATTTAGAATTCCAAAGACTGATCTCTACGATTTATAGAGACAAGGGCCTCTGTTATGTCCCCTCTCACTTCGTCGATTAGACAACCAGCTTGATCAACGTTGTCCAACAATGTGGAGCTGAAACACCACGTCCCAACACAAAACTTTAAGTAAGGTCTTCTAGATTTATAGGCCCAATACTTTGATCGCACCAGGTTATTTCCGCCGGATGGGTTTGTTTAAATATATCATAAGACTATGTGTTCGTCAGACCTGTGGATCAACTTGCAATGAACTACCTATAGTCAAAATGAGTATTGATCGTGTAATAACAGTAGATAAAAGCTACAAGATAAAATATGAGGCTCCTTTTTATACTAGTTGATAATATCGTAGAAGATATAACTCTACTCTCAAAGTGTTCGGTTTTGTAACTGCATCGGTACTCCTGGTTTGGTTGACCCCGCGATGTAATGACGATCCTTCCGTCCCAAAGTCTGATAAGTAATACCTGGCTATGAAGAGGGGCATAAATGAATTAATGGGAATGCCTGATGATTTTGCTATAATGCAAAAGTTTGAGCCCGGGGCGATAGGATCATAATGACGATGTTGCAATGTCTCAGCTCTGCTCGGTTATCAAGTGAACATTAGAGACATATCCGCCAAGAATTTATCAGTGGCATTTCTAAGAAGGTCAACTTCCCTTACGTTTTGAATTTGCTTGTTTGATATAGTGATCCGTTTTCCCCTTTAAAATATGCCGCCAAGCTCGGCGGTGTCGGGATAGGACAACCCGGACCCAGTTCTCGTCCGGGAACGACTACTTTCTGGATCCCGGAACCTTAGGTAACTGTGAGAGACTCTTATAAAGCCTATAGTATCCTACGGGAGAGTGACAGATATATTGCACATACCAACTAACAGTAGAAGGCGATGTCTTGGCAACTGAAGCTAAACCGTCAAGGCAAGCGAGACATCTTCGATATATACTTTGAGCTACCAGGACCGTGACCGATCTTGGCTTCCAAAAGATTCTAACACTAACACGACCTCTTACTACCATAATAATGGTCCCGATATCGAGCACAAGAGTAACTAAACCAGTCAATAAACATGAGACCATCGTCAACAAATTCTTACGGGCTTCTGTTAACACTCGCCAACAACTACCGGCGCGCGGCGACAACGGAACGGAAGGGTGATATCATTGGAAGATCAATAATCGGTGCAGTTCGGTAGAGAATGACGTTGGACCGCGGGTCGGACCGGATCCGTAGGGTTATCGAAGTTCTTGCATCCGGCCGAACGGAGTCCCATTCGTTGCTCCGGGGTAGTCTAGACCATAGTCTAGAAAATGGGTCTGGCCATTATAGATTACGTTATCATCAACCCGGTTCTGCCCGACCATGTTTTGCTACTGCAACAAAATGATTTGGGGTTCTTGGCGCTAAGTCCTAGATACGTTAGCGCTCATTAGCGCCTGAATGACCTCACGAATCGAAATCCAGAACGTCGTGACGCTGATTGGTGTCTCTGATAACATATAAACGCCCCGATCTCTATCACTGGATGATCGCCATTAATATCCTCAAAACAGATATAAATGCATATCATGGGGTGACTTCACGTGTTTTTTCCGAATTTTCTCGAAGTCGAAAATTTTTTCCAACATTGGGCAGCATCTATTACGTCGCACAAGCTACCTAGGTAACTGAGGAAGCATGGCATCGTGATCCCCGCCTCCCCGCTGTGGCTTAGACGCTCTTCCGTTTACGTAACAAGGCCAATCTGGAATCTCACGGGGATCCATTCTTATCGTTTCTTGGTTCTCCAGACATCGTCACGATGGGTCTTTCACAAGGACCCATAATACCCCAGAAAGACGGAAGATGTCGGAATAGCTGATAATTTCGCTAGCCCAATGACGGGATGAACTTCGGTAAGTCTACGGAGCGAAGGGGCCAAGATATGTAACCTTCTCCTGAAAAATACACCGGATTCAAGAATCGCATGTCGGGCGCAGATATGCGATGCAAGGGCGATTACGCCGTGCATCAGTTGCACATCGAGCCGCGTTCGCTCGTTTTGGTTGCATCATTTTGGATCTTGGCGGCTCAAAAGAGACCTTACCCAAGTACCGAATGATCTTCATGCAGGGTTGAACTGATGGGAAGAGTCGGGTTGCTATTCGCGTGTACACATGCAGGGGCCGTTGTCTACAACCTCATAATATTAAAAGGTTCGTTCAGCGAATTCCAATTAATGCCATGGTTGCAGTGGTAAATTTCTATTACACGTTTGATAGAGCCATTGGGAAGGTAATATTATTAAGGTGAAATCCCGGGGATTTAAAAGGGTCTGGAGCTGATATGTCGGCATCCTGATGGGATTCAGGCAGTTGCATGGCGATACGCAAGAATATAATATCAGTAGCTTGCCTTTCATCCAAATAGTGTCTATTGACATACATAGCCAAGTCCTACTATGAACTTGGAGGTTTGCCTTGAAATGGTTAGATCCGGGGTAAGCCAAGATATCACACGTTTTGCCCGAGTCCTGATAGATGCTAGTTGTTCTTTGTATAGTAACTCGTCTAAATCTGATAGTTAGACCGTCTTCAAATTTTGGTCTGGTCTGCCGAATAACAATACCCTTCTCTCGTATAAAGATTCCCGAGGTTCTTGAAGGTATCGTGGCGTCCTTTGCCCCGCGCCCCCCCCTTGTACCGGGTCTACCCTTTTAAGTAACCCCTCTGTGGGGCCGATAGAGGAATGGGGAGAATTTTACCAGTTCTGTACCTGTTCTTGAGGTACCCCGCTGTCGTGTGCCGTTTTCTCCAAATTCCATTCCCCCTTGTTCATTTTTTCATGCATATGTCTTTGGTAAGACATGTAACAACAATATGGACAAGATAATTTTCTGGAATCGTATCTGGAATTTTAGGTAGCCGAATCAAGCAGGTAAATACAAGTATAACAGCGTACTACGGCAATGTGTAGATCGTGATGTACATACGACGAAAACGATGGGTAAAATCTGGACCGACAGCCTATAATCCTTGTCGAATCATTGATAGGCGCGGAGTGTTGCAGGGGTTGGAGAGGCTGAGGAAAAAAACGGAATGGCACGAAACTCAATTGCATATGACACCACACACCAACGACAGCACCTGTTAGTTAGACTACTTTGCAAACCGGCAACATATCCTTACACACACTAGCAAGATCTTTGACGATTACGCTACGCCTCGCCACAATACCTTGCTAGCGTACCGAGACTTAGAGACAAAGGAAGAGCTCGGTTCAGCTCGACTTTCCCGATGATGCAGGGAGGAGTGTTCCGGTTTGAATTCGTGCCTCAGTGCCTAATCAATGACAACAAACGTTACTGGCCAGTGGGATGTCTCTCTCAAACTTCGCCATCTCCACTACTCTCATATCTCCTATATATTCTCGGGTCCGGTCCATGACTAGCAGACCGAAAAGTTACCTTGAGTTAACTTGCATTGCCGGCGTTTTGTCTGCTACCCCATTTAATCAAACTAGATATCGATATTCCCCGTTTCTCTTCGGCTGGAGTTATCCCATTATCTGTTATCATCGTATTGAGTTCCGAAGCTCGTCAACTTTAAGAACCATGGCCGACCCAGTTGTCAGAACCGCTTCTCCCTACACTGATCCAACAGTCAAAGGCCCAAAGTCTCAGCAGCTTGCCAGCGGTCATTCCCACTCTCTTCTTCAACATCACAAGAGTGAGTGACCTTGAAAACCACGTCTAGAGTTTCCAACGTCAAGACGCTAACAACAATGGCGTCAGTGATTCCGAACAACAAAGTCAACAAGACCGCTCTTCACCCTGGTGGTGTCGAGTAAGTAGCTTATCCCTTGAACAATGAACACAGCGTTCCTTTCTAACTTGAGCCGTTTGCAGACCCCACCATGAGAGGGAACACACAGAACTAGGTACGAAATGAATCGATTTCGACCTCTTGGCATTGGGTTTCTACCTGTATCACCACGGGCTACTAACATCCAACGCAGAGGAGGAGCTGCATGAGAAGGCACACATTGACTACGACAGAGTCGCCATTGTAAGTGACAACGATACCAAACGAATTTTTGGTGTTTCAATTAACAAAATCTATAGATCCCCAACCCATCCGTTGCCGCCCTTTACGAAGATGCTCTTGTAAGATGATCTCCCAAACAGGTCACGCGACCAACATCCGCCGACGTATACTAACGAACTATGAAGGTCTATGAGATGGGTTCAGCTATTGCATCGAGCGGCGCGTTGACAGCATACTCGGGAGCAAAGACCGGTCGATCTCCCTCAGACAAGAGAATCGTCAAGGAGCCGTCATCAGAGAAAGATATCTGGTGGGGACCCGTCAACAAGCCAATGGCTCCCGAGGTAAGATAAGCCATCTTTGTCCTTCTTTTTACTTCCAGTTTCCACGAACTAGCCCTTTCTCATCACATCGTTTACTTCTGAATTCACACTTGTTGTGTTCGAGAAGTAAACTTTGTAACATTGAAATCGTCATTATTGGCGGTCACTCAATTCCAAGCTTCCTTATGACGAGCTCTTTACGTCACCCCTAGCTTTCCAAGTCATCTTCGAGAAGAATTACCTTCAATCTCGTTGGTCGTTACCCCAATTGCCTAGACCTAGCCCTTAACTACGCATGGTTTGGGAAGTCATATGGCGTCTGGCCTAGACTCGATGCTAGAAATAACCCCTGTCATTGGCGTCATTCGAGACGCACTATTCAGACTGTTCGGCACAGATCCGGCAATAAGCTGCACCCCGCCTTCCACACGACCGGGCTGATTTTCAGCCCCACCTGAATTTTCACGTGCTATACTCGTTCTTCATCTCGATTCGCGACGAGATCATGATAGCTAACATGACGATTCTATCCAGGTCTGGAAAATCAACCGTGAACGTGCAGTCGACTACCTGAACACTCGAACGAGGATCTACGTTGTCGATGGTTATGCAGGCTGGGATGAGAAGTACCGAATCCGCGTCCGAGTCATCTGTGCTCGCGCCTACCATGCCTTGTTCATGCGAAACATGCTCATCCGCCCTCCGCGGGAAGAGCTAGAGCATTTCCACCCCGACTACACCATCTACAATGCCGGTAGCTTCCCGGCCAACCGATATACCGAAGGAATGACCTCGGGAACTTCAGTCGCCATTAACTTTGCCGAGAAGGAGATGGTCATCCTTGGTACCGAATACGCCGGCGAGATGAAGAAGGGCATCTTCACCGTATTGTTCTACGAAATGCCTATCAAGCACAACGTACTCACTCTCCACTCGTCCGCGAACGAAGGCAAGAATGGCGATGTCACGCTTTTCTTCGGCTTATCGGGTACCGGCAAGACAACCTTGTCAGCCGATCCTAACCGATCTCTAATTGGTGATGATGAGCACTGCTGGAGTGAGCGGGGCGTTTTCAACATCGAGGGCGGTTGCTACGCCAAATGCATTGGCCTCTCGGCCGAAAAGGAGCCTGATATTTTCAACGCTATCCGTTTCGGCTCTGTCCTTGAGAACGTCGTGTTTGACCCCGTAACCAGAGAAGTCGACTACGACGATGCGACACTTACTGAGAATACTCGATGCGCATACCCCATCGAGTATATCAGCAACGCCAAGATCCCCTGCCTGTCAGAAAACCACCCCAGCAACATCATCCTGCTGACTTGCGATGCTCGCGGTGTATTACCGCCGATTTCCAAGCTCAACAGCGCTCAGACCATGTTCCACTTCATTTCGGGTTACACTTCCAAGATGGCTGGTACCGAAGATGGTGTCACCGAGCCTCAAGCCACCTTTTCATCTTGCTTCGCCCAGCCCTTCCTGGCTCTCCACCCCATGAGATACGCTAAGATGCTAGCGGACAAGATAGAAAAGCACTCGGCCAACGCCTGGCTCCTCAACACTGGCTGGGTTGGTGCCGGTTACGTTCATGGCGGCAAGCGCTGCCCACTCAAGTACACTCGTGCTATCCTTGACGCGATTCACTCCGGTGAGCTCGCCAAGGCCAAGTACGAGACCTACGATGTCTTCAACCTCCAGGTACCCACAACTTGCCCCGGTGTCCCGGCGGAGCTACTCAACCCCAAGACCGCCTGGACCGCGGGAGCGGACAGCTTCAACGCGGAGGTGAAGAAGTTGGGAAAACTGTTCATCGAGAACTTCAAGAAGTACGAATCGGAAGCCACAGACGATGTAAAGGCGGCCGGTCCAGTTGTTTAAAAGAAAAGCAAGGCGCTTCGCGGCAACCTTTTTTCCTGTCCTTTTTTAACTGTCCCTTTTTAAAAACTTTACTTGTCCTCTTTCTAGATGTAAGGAGTTGAGAGTGAGCATTTTGGCATGTTAACAAATGGGAAACACAAACGCATTGTGGAATGATTAGGTCCCACGATCGATTCCACACGATATACTACTGAATGGGAAGAATGAGTGCAGCTCCCTACCTCAGATGATGGGGCTGTGGGTACAAATTGAATGTGAGAATGGAGACAGAGAGTAATTGCGCACAATGCGTGAAGGCATTGGTGGTGCATTGTCCGTTGGTGAATTACACCGGGCATAGATGTGGTAGTTTTCTTCTAGTAAATATAGAAGAGTGTTGTTAATTTGGCTGTGTTCTTGTGATATCTGGATGTGTGCTGTGAGCGGGATATAATTCTCGGTGATTGATAAGTGCATACCGTGATATATAAGTGCATATAGATAACTAGAATATAGTACCAACGACAACGACATCTCGCCTCATTAGTAATGCATTTTATTAATTATAAGTTAAACATACCTTTCTTATTTGTATGGATACTTAAATCATACAATTTGTGATTTCTTATGATACAAATAAGTAGACTGGAGAAGATGGCAGGATAAGACTTGGTTCTTTTGTGCTTAAAATGATTGGAAACTGGTATTACCAATCAACTATCCCAACAGTTAACACAAAATAATATTCATGTACTATATAATCAAGAAGGACCTACCACACTACCTATATAGTACAAGAAAATATTAAGTCGTAGATGAAGTGTATAGTCAATATGTATTTGTTAATTGCGAATAACCTCATATAACTCATGCCTCATTTATCGCAACAATCTGATGCTTCACTGCCGGTTTGAAGCATCGACCGACCCTTAGGTAATCAGGTGCCGAAACGTAAAAAAAGTATAGATACGGATCTGTTCAGTTTTAGCAAAAGCAATCAAACCGTATAGATTAGCGTCAGCTCCTAGCGTAAATCTATCAATTGAAGTGGGATAGGTGACATTCATCCCACCAACATCTCTACATTTTACAGAGACGCGACGCGATCAGACCGTCCAGCCCTGGAAGAAGAATTACACCTCTAATGTTATTAGCTCGACGATGACAAACCCGCTAAGATGGACGGAGATTGGGACGAGGCAAGTATTTATTGCCCGGAGCTTCAATTGCGAAGAATCGCCTTACCTATGTCGAAGGTCTAGAGAAGCACTGTCGCGATAGATACCTCTTAGTAGAACGCAAGGCTGACTCGATTCTTCGGACGATAGGTTGCGCGCATACCTTTCCCACCACCCGGTCTCCGGGCCATGCCAACACCTGTCACAGTTTTAGCATTTGATACAAGCCAAGAACTATTGTGGACCGGTAATGAATATGTATGAATGCTGGCTATCGATCACTTCAGCTCTCTAGCATGCGGCTGACAGCTAGCTTAGGGTCGGGTGTCCTCATTCTACGGAACGAAACTACAACCGTATACGTCCTTCAAGGCCCATACTAGCCATGACGGGCCTGTCCGACAAATACTTTTTAACGACAAGGGAGTAATAGCCCTCGGCTCCCATAGCGTACATATGGCGTTGAGAAGAGGACCTCCTCTATGGTCACTAAGGTAGGGCTCTCTCTTTGGTGACAGGACGAATTTCGTTGATGGGATAATATAGACACGAGGATATGCAGGAGCTAAGGTGTATGAGTTTCACTTCTAAGGGCACCGCCGAGATACTGGTTGCGGGCGATCAGGAGAAAATGTTAGTCATTGACACGAACAAGGGCGAGGTCTCGAAACAGGTACGTCCAATTGCCCATTGGAAGTTGAGGTCATACAATTAATAGCCCCTTGTTAGATTCCTACGGAACATAGGTATACGATCATGAGGAGGAGCCGGTATATATGCGCCGCGACTCCCGCTGGTGCCGTCCATATCATCGACTCTGTCAGCTTCCAGGTTCTTAAGATATGGAATGCGCATACGGCAGCAATTAACGACATGGATGCACAACATGACTTTATAGTCACCTGCGGGTACTCTATTAGGCACGGCGGTAACTATATGCCTGACCCATTCGTCAATGTTTTCGATCTCAAGAATATGGTCTCAATGTCGCCTATCCCATTCCCGGCCGGCGCTGCCTATGTTCGGATGCATCCCCGAATGTCTACCACTAGTATCGTTATGTCACAGATCGGACAGATGCACGTTGTTGATCTCATGAATCCCAACACTAGTAACGTACGTCAAGCGAACAGTCTATCCTACTTTTCAATGATAGAGATCGCCTCATCGGGCGAGGCTATTGCCCTTGCGGACGGTGATTGTTTTATCCACCTTTGGGGCTCGCCCAGCAAGATCCACTTCGCCGAATTCCCTACGCCTATTGAAACAGCTGATTCCGCACCTCCAACTGGACCCCGGATCGACTTCGATAATCTCGATACGTAAGTGTTAACGGACAGGTTTCAGCGATGCTTACTGATAGGATGTTAGACCATTGAGTAGTATCGGTATGCCCTACTATCGAGACGTGTTACTCTCAGCGTGGCCGAGCAACATGGTCACGGAGGTTGGTGCGCCTCCCGTCAAAATCGATCCTCAGTTCCTGGCAACTCTCCAAGAAAGGGATTGGGGTTTTTACGGTAAGAATACCCGACCGTTACGGAGAAACCAGGTTGAGGATACACGGAGTGCCGAGAATCTCCAGAGCTCTTTGAAGCCCCCCAAGTTCCTGAGCGAAAAGGCCAGAGAAGCGGCCAAGTCCCCAGCAGGAACGCCGGCGCCCGAGGAGGTTGTTCCCGAATTCCCGCAAGTCCTACAGGAAACTAGTCTCGAAAGTCTCAAGATCGAGGTTCCCGAATCATACCAAAACATAGAAATTAAGTATAGTAAATTCGGAATTGACGATTTTGATTTCGGGTAAGTCAATTTGGTTTTCCATATTGAAACCTGCTAATGGAAAATCCAGCTATTTCAACAAGACTCAATATTCAGGGTTACAGAACCACATTGTTAACGCCTATGCAAACCCTTTATTACAAGTAATGCACTATACCCCCTTAATTCGGAACATTGCTCTCCAGCATGCAGCTACAGCCTGCGTTGATGAGCTATGTCTCCTATGCGAAATAGGATTCCTCTTTGACATGCTCTATAAAGCAGAAGGAGAGGCTTGCCAGGCATCCAACTTCACCAAGACTCTAAGCTATCATCCCGAAGGTAAGTTGTCACTCTAACGCTCTGAGAAGACAAGCATTCGCTAATGGATGTTTATTAGCGGGGAAGCTTGGTCTACTCGAAGAAGAACCACATGCGTCTCGGACTGTCATGTTGCAGCAGTTGACTAGGTTTCTTCTAAGACAGACCACTCAGAATTATAACATGATGGCCCAAAATCCCGAGGCCTATACTTCGGAGGCGCCGAGGCCCGGAGCGTTCGAAGAGGTAAATTTATCCATGTATCTCAATGCACAAGAATAAACTGGCTAATACTACACAGCTTTTTCAAACATCCGCGACCAGCTCTATTAGATGCATGAATTGTCGCAGTGAAACTACGAAAGCCGATCATACTATGGTGAATGAATTAATGTACCCTCAGAACGTAAGTACGGCCTGTCCCCAATAAATGAAGACGATAAAAGCTCACTCTGAATTAGAAAGCCGGTCATAGAAACCCTAGGATACGGGGTACGACATTTTCCCAAGTTTTGAAGATGAGCGTGGAGAGAGAAACCACCAATAAGGGATGGTGTAACAATTGCCACAGGTACCAGACGTTAGCCACTCGAAAGACAATACATAGGATCCCTAATGTATTGATGCTTACAACTGCTATCAATAACAACGAGCATCGGCGGCTTTGGGCTACTCCCGGATGGTTGCCTGAAGAAATTGGCGTCATAGTGGACAATGGCCAATTCTTCTGCTTCGAAGGAGAGGACCTAAAGTTGCACTTGCAACGAGGAATCCATAACATTACCGTGTATTCTCTAACAGGCCTAGCCGTAAACATCGAAGGGGGTCAGCAGCAGAGATCCCACCTTGTGGCCATGGCAAATAGTGAGATCCCTCAGTCTTCGTGAAGTTAAGAACGACAGAGAAGCTAACGCATAGATATAGTTGCACATTCTGCACCGATGGCCCCCAATCAGAGTCAATGGTATCTCTTTAACGATTTCTACGTCAAACCGGTTCCACCTCAGGAAGCCTTGACGTTCAATACATCCTGGAAGAATCCTTCTGTCATTACGTATCAAATCAAGACGGCGAACAATAAGCTTGACTCTAGTTGGAAGCAGAATCTGGATTCCAGGTTACTCTATCTAGATCTTCAGTAAGCTTAACGTTTGTTGATCCATGATCATTTTGCTAACATTTGAGCAGACCTGATCGGGCAGACAAGACGTACCGGCCATTGGACCGGCAGACGGAGCCGGCTGGACCTAATACAATCGTCGCTATAGATACGGAATTCGTGAAGATTTCACAGCCAGAGGTAGAGATGCATTCAGATGGTGACTCCAAGATTATTCGGCCAGTTGTCCACGCTTTAGCCAGAACTTCTATCGTCCGTGGTAGCGGCATGGATGAAGGACTTCCGTTTATCGATGACTACATCACTATCAAGGAGAAAGTGGTCGATTACTTAACGTCATATTCGGGAATTACCCCCGAAGACTTAGACCCAACAACGGCGCAACAAAGAGGACACAACCTCGTCCCGTTAAAGATCGCATACAAGAAAATCTGGATCCTCCTGAACCTCGGGTGCAAGTTCCTAGGTCACGGCTTAAAGCAGGATTTTCGTGTAATAAATATACACGTTCCCAAGGCACAGGTGATCGACACGAGCGACCTCTTCTTCATCAAGGAGCGCCTCCGAAAGCTTAGTCTGCAGTTCCTCGCGCACACGTTGTTAAAGGAAGACATCCAGCAGAGCACGCACGACTCCATCGAAGACGCTAGAACCGCCCTGAAGCTGTACCGCAAGTACCAGGAGTTCAACGAGGCCGGCATCCTCGACGCCATGCTCCAGGAGATCTATGCCAAGGGCGCTGCCTCCAACTTCAAGCCCCCCGCGAAAATGAGCCCCGGCGGCGCTGTTCCCAGGACGGATACCCCGCCTGTGGACGGAGGAGCGGGGACAGGAGCGACTCTCGGGCCTACGACGCCTGTTAGGAAGCCTGGCGGTCTAGGACCTGGGACGCCTTCTACTCCGGGGACCGTACGACGGGCGTAGGATTAGGGTTAAAATACCCAAGTATAACTCGAGAGTTCATATGATTTGAAGAGTGGTCAAGTTACTCACATACGAATATTTGCAAAGAGGGGTCTGTAGAGAACCCTGAACGTTGGAAAGGAGACAATCCACTCGTTGTCCTTACGATATATGCCTTTTAAGTGAAGGGCTGTGAGAAAGGGGTTAATCCTCTTCTTTACATAGAACATGACGAATGAGGTGGTTTGGTGGCAGGTGGAAGAGCGAAGAGGAAGAGAGGCAAGAGGCATATTGCACGTACTAGCGAGCATATTGCTCTAGCGTCAAGTAAGGAGGTAGATGAGCGGCGAAAACAACACGAAAGAATTGATTTGCACGTCTGTTAGTATACGTTGGAAGTGACTTGTCTCTGTGCTTTTTGCAATATCCGATTGCTATTATATTAGTAAATCGATATCTGCCTTGTATTAGTGGTTACTAATAAGCTAGAAAGGTTAGGTACCTAATTTGCCAGATGAATAAGATAGCTACCGTAGCAACCTACTTCTCGCCCCTCACTTGTCAAATCGCTTGCTATTTTCATTCGCTCTCATTTAAAGATACCTTATGTCGTTCTTACAGACATATCCCCTCTGCAAACATACTCGAGCAACTCGGATTGGATAAAATAAGTCGGAACGAAATCTACGAGATACTAGGGGCCAGATCAGAGCATAGTACCTTTAGATTCAAGTCCAAGAGGCGCTTCTCATTTGTACAAGTCTTTTTGAGTATATCGTACATAGGCACCTTAGGTACAGTTTGTCATGCCATCGGCAACTCAGCTTGACCTAGGTAAATACTTCTTTCCTAGGCCTCACCACCACCAACTCCACGACCCACGCCAATGGATTCTTCCCATTCACAACTCTCCTCCCTAATAACAGGTAGGTAACCTACCTACCTACCTACCTACCTTCCCCAAGTCTGAGGGTACCCATCATCTACCTCTTCTTCCCAACAACAGCATAATGCGTCAAATTCGCCCTCGCCGCAGTCCCCAGCTTATGGATCTGATTCCTCTTATCCCAAATGGCAGACCTTCCCTCAACAACCGCAACGATCTCCTGCGCGAACCGCGTCGCGAACTGGATTTGATGGAGGCGTGGTGGGGGCGGGGGTTTCAGAGGGGGGAGGCGGGAGAGGAGGGCCCGAGGGGCCTGGGGAGAGTTGAGGGGGAGTTGGGCGAGGAGATGGATTGGGAGCGTTAGCTGAGGCAGCGGGGGGAGTAGGCGCACGCGAGGGAGTTCCCGCGGCGCCCGCCGCCGGTTCGGGAGCTTAATGGGCTTGGGTACCGACGCGCGCGCGCCGCGGCGCAGCGGCAGTACACCTAGGATCTGCGCCACGCCGCCTTCGCCTCGTGCCCAAGGCCTTCCCGCG
>KZ111279.1:276537-349394 GCA_002120335.1 Hypoxylon sp. EC38
AATAATTTATATCGTTTAATTAATTTAAAAATTTAATACGATAATATTTATATAATAAAATAAGTTATAATAAATATAATAAATATTTATTAAAATTCTTTTAATTTATTTTATTAAATTAAAAATAAAGGAATTAATAAAGTTATTTTAAACATTTATATATTAATTATAATAATTAAAATAAAATCATTTATAAATACTTATAAAATTAACTTTTATAAAGTTAATTTAAAAAATATATTAAATATAAATAAACTTATATATAAAGCTTATTTATATAAAAGCCTTTATTAAATTTTAAAGTAAATAATTTTTATTAATTATAAAATTATTATTAGGTTTTTAAACTATATTTTAAATTTAAATAATTATAATAAGTTAAAAGTATTTAAAAAGGCTTTAAAAAGAGAAAAAGGAAAAAATAATAAATTAAATAAATAAAACTAAAATAATTTTAACTAAAGGTTTTTTACGTTAAAAGATTTAAAAAATAATTAATAAAGTAATTAATAAAAAGTTAATAAGTTATTAATAAAGTTTTCTCATATAATAATAAAATAAAATTTTCTTTTATTTTTATTTAATAAAAATAAAAATTAATTTATTAAATAAATAATATAATTTATTATTTATTAGTTTTAAATATATAATAATATATTATTTATAAATTAAAATATTAAAAGTTAAATATAAAGGATATTTATTAAAAAAACTATTAAAGTAATAAAGTTATTAAAGCTTTATTAAAAAGGCCTTTTAATATATATTATATATAAAGTAAATATATAAAAAAAATAGAAAAACTACTTTAAATTAAATGTAATATAATAGTAATTTATTAATGTTTATTTTTTTTATTTTATATTAAAAAAGCTTTTTATTCCTTATATATATATAAGTAAAGCGAGCTTTTAATAACGTTATATTTATTTAATATTAGTTCTTATTATCCCTTAATAAGCTTTAAGTTATTAAAATTATTAAAGCTTTAAAGCTTAAAAGGTTATAAAAGCTTTTAAATAAATAATATTTAATAATTTTAAAAAGTTATAATTAAATAAAAATTAAATTTTAATTCGATTTAAAAAAGACATATGTAACTAATATATTTATTTAAAAATATTAAAGATTTAAAAATAAATTCGAATTTAAAAGGTATATAATTATAATAAGGTAATGGTAAAAACTTTAAAATTAAAACTAAAGGTTTAAGTTTAAACTTTATATAAAGTAAAAAAAAATTAAAAGAAATTAAAATAATATATAAAAAAGTATTTTTAAAAAGTATTAAAATAAATATATATTTAAAAGTTATAAATTTAATTTTCGAGTAAAATTTTACTTTTTTTCTCACATTATTTTTATATCTTTTATTTATTAAAAATTAAAACTTTATTTAAAATCTTTATAATTAGCCTTTTATAAGGGAAATTTTTAAAAGATTTTTTAAAAGAAAATCCCTTTAAATTAAGCTTAAGTAAAAAAAAGTGATTTTTAAAAATAAAAATAAAAGGTTTAAAAGTTTTAATAAATAAATAATTATTAAGTTATGTTTTAAATTTTAATAATTAAAGAAAAAGAAATAAAAAAATAAAAAAGTATTATTTTATTTAAAAGATAAATTTATATAATTTTATTTATTTGTTTATTTATTTATTTATATTAAAATATAATTATTAAAGCTTAACCTTTATTAATTAATATATTAATAAAGTTATAAGGCTATTTAATAACTTTATTTTATATATATTATTTAACTAATAATATATTTATAAAAAGCTTTATTTATATAAAATTAAAGGTTAATATTTTATTTTTAATTTTATAATTTTTCTTATTACGTTATTATAATTATAAAAGTATTTTTTAAATTTAAAATATATTTCAAATTAAAACTAAATGATTTATTTATTAAAATGTATTTAATTAAAAAGATAATCGCTTATTATATTAAAAAGAAATAATATAATAATTTAATAATAAATAGTTTTCTTTAAAAGGTGAAAAATATAATTATTTTAATTAATTAATAAATATTTTAATATATTATAAAAGAATAAAGAAAAAGAATATTTAAATTATATATAAAATATTATAATATTTTATAAAATTAAAAATAATTTAAGTTATTAATAAGTTTTTTAAATTAAATTTAAACTTATAAAATAATATAAAAGTAATTTTATTTTTACTTTTTAAAATAAAAAGATTTATATTAATAATATTTTATTAATGCTTTTAATTTAAGGTTATATATAAAATTATTATTAAAATTAATAAATATAAAAGTAACTTAAAAAGTTAAAATATTAAAAAGCGTAAAGTTTAAAGTTATAATAACTAATTAATTAATATTAGTTATAATAATATAAGATTGTTTACAAAATGTTTAATAAATAAGGTGCTTAAAATATAAAACCGTGTATTTTTACGATTTTTTATTTATTAAATTATTAATTTTTAAACTTTTTTTTTAATTTCTTCTTCTCGGGTAGCTCGGCTTAAACCTTGTAAAACTCGGGCTTTTATGCCACTAAGGGTAGCCTTACGTAAACATATTTTCTCAAAATTTATAATATTCGAGCCTATTTATATTATATTTTATAATAAGGTTATTATAAAAATATATAAATAACTTTAATACTATTAAATATATATAAATAAAGTTTATATTTTTTAAAAAAAACTAATTAAAATAATTTTAATAATATAAATTTTATTTTAATATATTACCTTTTAAATATAAAAATTAAATAAAAAATTAAATAATAATTAAAACTTTATAATTAATTATAAACAACGTATAATATTAACTATTAAATAATTATTTATTAAGTAATAATTATTTTTTTATAAATTAAATTTTTAAAGGTAATATTTATAATAATAATAATATATTTAAATAATTATATAAAGTTATAAATAAATTTAACATTTTATTTTTTTTACTTAACTTATAAGGATAAAAAGTTAAGTTAAAACATTATTAAATACCTTAAATAAAATATTAAAGTTATATTATTAATTTTTAATAAATTATATTTTATTATTAATAATTAAATAAAGTTTATTTAACTTTATAATTATTAAAAATAATTTAATTAACTTTTTACGCTTATTAATATTTATAAAGGTTAAAATAATAATTATATTTTAATAAATATTATTATAATTAATACTTAATATATTAATTTTATAAAAATATTTACTTTTATTATTATTATAATAATACTTAATATAAGCATCGTTTAAATAATTTAATATAATAATATAATATTAAAATATACTTTTATTTATTTTATAATTTTTATAAGTATATTTTAAAGGTAAAATAATATTAATTATTATTATATATATAACTATAATATATTAAAAAGATTTTTATAATTAAAAAAAATTAATAAAAAGTTACTTTTATAATTAAAAATAAGTAAAGGTATAAGTTTAATTTTTTAATAATAATATATTTAATATTAATATTATTTTTTTAATAAAAAAGTTTATTTAATTTTAAGCTATAATTTTTATTAGTATTTTTTTTTAAATATATATATATATATATATAATAAAAATACTTATACGTTTAAATTATTAATTATTAAAGTAATAATATTATTAACACATATTTTTTTAACCTTAGTTAAAACTTAACTTATGTATTTAATAAGGTTTATATTATCCGTTATTATATTTAACTTATTTTTAATTTTTTCACAAAAAGAAATATTAATAAATAGTTAAAACTTAGCTAAGAAATAATCCTTTTTAATTAAATCTTAATTAAAGGTTTTTACTTAACTTTAATTAAAGCTTAAGTTATTATTTATAATTTTAAAAGTTATTAAATTAACATTAAAAAGATTAAAAACTTTATTATTTTATTTAATAAAGTTAATTTTTCACTTTTAAAATATAACGTTAAAAATAACTTCTTAATTAATACTAAGCTTAATTTAGTTTAACCTTTTTAAATAAATTATATAAGGCTTTAATATAATAAGTTTTTTAAAAATTAAACTTATAATAAATATTAGTTAATAAATAAAAATAAATAATAAATATTAATAAATAAATAAATATTATATAAAAGTAAAGTTTAAAAAAGAAATATATATATTTTAAAAGTAAATATTAATATATACCTTAATATTTAATTAATTTTACAAATATAAATGTAATCATTGTTAATTTTCTAAGCATTATATAAGTATTTATTTAATATAACGTATATATTACTTTTAAGGACGATTAAAACTAATAAAATAATAGATTATACGTAAATATATATTAAAATATAACTAATTATTAAATGCTAGTATAAAATTAAAAGATATTTTATTAAATATAAGGTATTATATTTTTCGGTTATAATTTAAATAAAAAGCTTATAAGTTAAATAGCTTTATTATTATTAATAAATAAATATAACATGTAAATATTAAATAAAGTAAATAAGTAAATGTAAAAATATAAATTTAATATATTTATATAAGGTATATATTAATTAATAGTAATAAAAGCTAAGAAAAGAAAAGTAATAATAAAAAACGCGCTTTGTTTAATTTATAACATTAAACTTATATATATGCCTTAATTATTATTTAAATAAATATTTAATATTTTATTATTATTTAAATTATTAATAATTAATACTTTAATATTTATATTATTTTTTTTTATATGTTTAATCTTTTTTTCTTTTTAGCCTAGGTTTTTTAAAGGCTTATTAAGCCTTTTATAATGTTATATCCTTATTTATTTATTATATATTATTTATTTTTAGCTATTTTTAAAAATAAGTTACTTTTAAAGTTAAACTATTTTTAAAAACGAGTTACTTTTAAATTCGAGTTATTTTTAAAAATAAGTTACACTTAAAAATAAGTTATCCTTAAAGTTAAGTTATTCTTAAAGTTAAGCTATTTTTAAAGTTAAACTATTTTTAAAATCGAGCCATTTTTAAAAATAAGTTATCCTTAAAAATAAGCCATTTTTAAAAATAAATTATCCTTAAAAACGAGTTATTTTTAAAATTAAACCACCCTTAAAGTTAAGTTATTTTTAAAGTTAAGCCATCTTTAAAGTTAAGTTATTTTTAAAAACAAATTACCTTTAAATTTAAATTATCCTTATATTATTAATAAAAGTAACTTTATATTTTCCTTAAAGTATATACTTTATACTTATATTTTTTATTTAATAAAATATTTATAAAAAATATATAAAATATAAATATAAAAATATAAATAATTAATATGTTAAATAAAAATTTATAACTTTTTATTATAATTATTATTTTTATTAATATTAAAGTATATTGCTTTTTAAAACTTAAAGATAAAATAATGCTTTTTTCGTTTTTTTTAAAAACTATTTACTTTTTTCTTTTACGTTATTCTTTATAATAATATATTACTTATATAGTTAATTATACTTTTAAGTAATTTTTATAAGTAATAGGAAAAACCTTTTTTATTTTTAATTATATTTTTTAATAAAAAGCTAAACTTATTAATAATTACTTCCTTAATTTAAATATAAAAAAGTTAATATAATTTTAATTAATAATTCTTTAAAATTATTTAAATATATTTTTTTCCATTAGTTATAAACTTATTTTTTTATTTTCCATAAGAAAATATTAAGGAATTTATAAGCTAAGAAAAGTATAAAGTTATAATAAAGGTATATTTTAATTACATTTTTAAATAATATTAACTTATTTATTTATATCTTAATAAATAAAAATTCTTTAAAGTTTAAAGCAATGAATAAAGCTTTATTAAATCTTATATATAAACTTAAAGCTAATTTTATTTAATATTAATATATCTTTTTTAATATATATTTAATAATATTTTAAAAATATTAGGTTAAAAATTAAAGATTATATTATTAAGTAAATAAATACCTTTAAAATTATAATTATATTAATATTAAATATTAAGGTAATAATAATAAAATAATAGTTTATTTTAAATATTTTAATTAATAATGTTAATATTTATATAAAACTTTTATATTTTATATTAAAATAAATATAATAATGTTATTAAATATTTGTTTTAACTAATTATTTATTATAATTACTTAATAAGCTTATAAAATATAAGAAAAAAAAAGCTTACTTATATATTTATATTTAATTTTAAAACTTATTTGTAAATATTAAACCTTTTAGTAATATTTAACCTTAAGTATTAAAATAAAAAAAGGGGAGGAAAGTAATTAGCATTTATGCCCTTATTTAATTTACTAATTATAAAAAATTCCCTATATATTAAGTTTTTTAATAATACTTAAAAATATTAGCTATTAAAATAAAAAAAAGTAATTAATACTTATATTTTTATTTAAACTATTAATTATAAGACTTTTTATTTTTATTAATATATTATGTAAAATTAATTAATAAAATTAAATATAATATTTAAATTATATTTAATAAATTTAAAAGTAAGGATAAGTAATGTTTTAAAAGCCTTTAAATTAATGCTTATATTTATATAATTACTTATATTATTAATAGTAAATATAAATAAGTTTAATAAAGATTTTCTTTAACTTTTTAAACTTAAGTTAATAAAAATATAAAAGTAAGTAAATATATAAAATAATAGCCTTTACTTATGCTTTCTATTATAAGAATTAATTAAGTTATAATAACAAATATATTTTAGCATATATTTAATATTGCTATTTTTAAATTCGTTATTATTAATAATATTATATAAGCTTATATATTTTTTTAACTAATCGCAAGGTTTATTTATAAACTTTTAATATTTTAAATTAATATTATATTTAATATTTTACCACTAATTATTTATATCTTTACTTATAACCTTATTTATATCCTTATATATGTTTTTACAAAGGTTATTATAAAATGGTAAAGTATTATTTAGCTTAAAATATTTAATACCTTTTTTAAACTTAATTATATTATAATTTATTTATAATAATCTTATCTTTTTAATTAATATTTTCTTTTCCTTATCTTTTATATTATTATTTACATTAATAATAATATAAATAAAAAATATATTATTATTAAAGTTAAAAATAAGCATATATGTAATAGTAAAAAAAAACTAAGCAAAGCAATCGAAAATAAGTTTATAAGGGATTTTATAAAGCATATTAAATTTATAATTTTAATAACTTTATATTAATTTAAAAATATAAATTTTATTTTTCATTAGTAATATTAAAATAAAGGTAAATAAGTTATAATAATTAATTTTTAATATAGGTTTAAAAAATAAAGTAAGTATACTTATATTATAAAGCTTCTAAATATTTTTTCATAAAAAAATATAATTATAATATCTTATAAAAAGGTTTAACTTTAAATATTTTATAAAGTAATATACTTACTTATTAACTTAACGTATAATTACGTTAGGAATTACTTTAATTAAATTATAATAATTAATCTTTTTAATGAAAATATATTTATATAATAATTAAGGATATATAAAGTTTTAATTCGAAAGTTTTATTTATAGCTTAAATATTTTTTAAAAGAATATTTAGTTTTTAAAGTTTATAATAATAAAATATTTATACTTCGTATTATTTATTATAGTAATTATTATTAAATAAAAATAGAAACAAAGATATATATACGTATATTTATAGGAAAAAATTAATATATAAAAGTATAGTTTTCGTAAAAAGATATTACCTATTTAAAAGATATTATTTAAAGGTATTTCGAAAGGTTTAATAAATATAAGATTTTTACCTTTAAATAAATAAAGGCCATTATACTTTTTATTTTCTTTATTATTTAATTAATAATCTTTATTAAAAAGGTAAAGTAAATAACCTTTACTATTATACTAATAATTTTTAATAATAATATAAAAAATATAATATATTAATAAATATTAAATATTATTATTAAGTTTTATAGCTATGAAAATAGCTAAGGCAAGATTATTAAATAAGATTAAATAATATACATTAAATTATAAAATATTAATTTATAGGAATTTTATAATAAATAGCTTTCCTTTATATATACTTATTAAAATTTAAAATAAAATTAAATAAGCGGCTTAGCTTAAGTAAATAATTTTAATTAAATTTAAAGGATTATTTAAAGATTAAACTAAACCATTAAATAAAGATCTCATAGGTTAATTATTAAAGGCTATAATATATTAACTTTTTATATATGTTAAATTAATAAGTAACTAAATATAAAAAGATTAGTAAATAAAAGAAAAGAAATATTTTAAAAAGTATATATAATATATTAAAAAGAAAGGAAATTAAAATAGAAAAAAATAGTGTTTCCTTTTATAATAATATTAATAATAAGTAATAAGTAATAAGGTAATAAAGGAATAGGAAAGCTAAAAGAAATAATAAAATTAAAATTTAAAGGAAAGTAATAAAATTATTAATAAAAAAAGATAAGAGGTAATTAGTAAAAACTATTATAATTATATTAATAAGTAATTTAATGATTTAAAGATTTAAAAAGTAAAACTATACCTTAATTAAATTATCTTTAATAATTAATTTGCTTTTTTTTATTATTAGGTATAATATTTATATTAATATTATTTAAAACTAATTATATTATATATTTTAAAAGGTTAAATATTTAATTAAAATTGGTAATAATATTATTTTTATACTAATATTAAATATATAATATAAAATAAAATAGTATTATTAAAAGCAATTTACCATAAAGATTAAAGTAATATATTTTTTATAATTTATTAAAATATTAAATATTATTAATATATAAGTTATTTATAGTATTTTATATTATACTAATTTATATAATATTAATATTTTATTTTTTATAAAGTTATATTTACATATATAATTAAGTTTAAAATAATTATATAATTAATTTAATAAATTATATTATAGCTAAAAAAGGTATTTATATATAAATCTCATTTAAATATATTAATTTTATTTTTAGTTTTTAATATAATATCTTTTCTAAATATAAAATAATAAAAGATTAATTATATTTATTATATATAAAGTCTTAGTTTTTTAATAGTTATTTTTTCATATTAATTAGTTAAGGTTTAATTATATTAAATAATTAAAGCTTTTAATTTATCTTATATTAATTATATTAAAAGGAATAAAAGTTATTAGCTTATAATATATATATATAAGTATTAAAATCTTAATTTTATATTTATATATTATACTTAATATATAAAACCTTTTTATTTTTATTATTTTATTATAAATTATTATATATTAAGTTTAATATATAATATATTTAAATATGTTAATCATATAATTAAGTTAATTAATTATATAAGTTATATAAATATAAGATTTAATATATATATATATATATATATATATAAGTTAAGCTATTTTACTTTTTTAATTTATATTACCTAATTAAAAAAAAATGCCCTTATATTTTTAAAAATGTAAATAGCTTTATTTATTTATATATATTTTACTTAAGTAATTTAAAAGGCTTATAAATATTATATTTATAAATTATTTACTATAATCTTTAATGGCCTTACTATATTTTTAACTTAACTAATTATATAAGCTTTTAAATAAAGATGATTTAAATTTACTTTTATTATATTAATATCTTTTATAAATATAATTTCATTTATTATTATAAAGCTTAAAAATATGTAAATAATAAGGGAGGGGTTAAGAGTTAAGTTTTTATATTTAAGGAAAATAAAATATATTAAAGATTAAATTTAATTATTAAAATAGTTTATAATAAACTTAAGTTACTTTTAAATAATATAAATATTTATATTAAATTAATCCATATATAAATCTTTATTAAATATTAATTTCCTTTAAATAGTTTTTATTTTTTCTTTAACCTTTTATATATGATTATAATACCACTTTATATTACTATAAAACAATTTATTATATATTAACTTTAAATCTTTACCTTTATTTTTATAGTTTTTTAAATAATTTTTTAAAATAATATACTTATTTTTATATAGCTATATTAAATTTTATATATTTAATAAGTTTTTTATTAGCTACTTATTATAAACTTTTTCTATTTTTAATAATAAAAAATTATTAAAATTATAATACATTAGTAGCTTTTTTAATATATAAGTTAATTATTATAAACTTAAGTTTTATTTTAAGCTTTACTTATAGTTTTTTATGTTTAAATTTAATGGATTAAATATGTTTAACTATATTAAATAAATATAACTAGTTATAATATTTTTATTATGTAATTAAAACTAAATTTTATATTAATTTCATTTTATAATAAAATTAATAATTTCTTATTATATTATATTCTTATAAAGGAAATATATAACTACTTAATTAAATATCTTATCTTTATTAAAGTTATTTAAATTTACTAATCCTTAGAAAAAGTCTTAATATTATTAACTATAATTTAATCTTTTCTTTTTAAAAAAAGGCTAAAAAGATAAACTTATAATTTAATATATATTAATAAATAATAATAATTATAGCTATTATTGTTTTATTTTATTATTTACTTTATTTATTTTATATTTATATAAATTTAAGAAATAATACCTTTATATTTAAAAAGTTTTTATATTATTTAAATTTGTAATAATAATTAATGACTTTAAGTATATAATAAGTTAATATTATATTTAAACTATAAATAAGGTTTTAACTTTATGGTTTATTTTAATATATTAAGATTAGAAATTTAATTTAATAATGGTTTAAAAAAACTAATATAATATATTAATAAATAAATAATTAAATTTATTAACGTTATATTATAAGATTTTATAAGAATATACATTAATAATTATGTAAATCTTAAGTTTAATAAAATATAACTTATAATAGCTATTTATATATTATATAAAATTTAGCCTTAATATTTTATATTATGCTTATTTTTTTATTTTAACTTATAGCTTAAAATTAATATATTATTATATAACTTAAAGATAATATAAGTAATATATCTTATATATTATTATTTATAAAATGGGGATTTATAAAATTTTATAAATTTACTTTTGTAACAAATTTTATCTTATATATTTAAAATTATCTAATATTTGCATATATATGTTAAGGAATTTATTTAGCTTAATTATTATTTTATATTGTTTATTCGTATTAATTATTTTTTTCTTTATATTATTTTTAAATTAAATTTAAATAAGAAAGAAACATATTAACTTAATGCCTTATAAATATTAAAGTTAATTTAAAATCTTAATATTATAAAGCTTTAAAAAGAAGAATAAATATTATATAAGGTTTATAAGTTTATTAGTATAAAATATTAAATTAAATTAAGTTTTTCCCTATATTTTTAATTTATACTTTAATATTTAACGTATTAACTTAATCTTAGGTTATTCTTTTTTTAAATATTTAATTATTAGGTTATAAAATAACTTAATCTTAAATAGTTATTAAATTTTAAGCTAAATAATATTTATATTATATTCGTTTTTAAAAAGTTTTTATTTCGTTAAATTTTATTAAAGAAATTATTTGCTAGTTATAACATTATATTTAATTTAAAGCCTTTAAATAATAATATATTAAAAGGCTTAGTCTTTTATATATTATTAATTAATTAATTCTTTATATGGTTTAAAGTTTACGTATATTAATGGTATAGTAATTGTAATAAATAACTAAAATGGTATAAATATCGGTTAAAAACTTAAACGTATATAGTTTTAATTATATATAAAAGAATAAATAGTTTTAATTTTTATAACTTTTTAATATTATTTTTCTCCAAATTTTATATTAAATACACTTAATTAAAGTTATAAGCTTAAGTAACAATTACTTAATAATATTATCACTTATTTTAATATTTCTAATATGCTTATATAATGGATAATTTTATACCTAATACCATTAATATAAGTAGGAAAAAAGAGATTTTAAATTAAATAAAAGAATTAAAAATAACTAAATGTATATAAATAGCCATAAATAAATTAATTTAAAATTTAATAATTTTAATATTATATTTATATAATTTCATTAATAATATTTTTAATTTATAAGTAAGGATTAATATATTTATAAAGCAAATAAAATATAAATATAAAATAATAAGCTAACTTAATTAAATAATTTTTTATAAGCTTTTTATTTACAAAATATTTTTATTAATTATCCGTTAATTATAAGGTTTATTTTTTATTAATAATAATTTAAATAAGGCTATAACCTTTAAATATTTTCCTAACTTTAATTAAAAATTAATATTATTATAATTAAAAAAGAAATAGTTTATAATTCGAAAAAATATTATTAAATAACCATTAAGAAAATACCATTAAATAGTTGTTAAGAAAATATTATTAAATAGCCATTAAAAAAGGCATTAAGAAATGCGTTAAGAAAAGCATTAAGAGAAATACTTAAAAATACATTGAAAAAAACATTAAAATAAGCAGTTAAAAAGGAAGTTTTATAATAAGCGAGACAAAAATATCTTATATAATAAGGAAATAAAATATTTAAAATGATTTATTTTTTACCTTTTTTAAGATTATTTTTAAAGGAATAATTCACTTTTATACTATATTATAAGTTAAATTTAAATTTATACGAATATATATAATATAATTGGTTTAATATAATATATTATTTTTATAATATATATAATATAAATTATTTTTTAATTATATTATATATAACTTTATTAGTTTTAATTAAATAGGTTTACTAATTAATTTTATATATTAAATACTTAATAGTTAAAATTTATATTAATTAGCTTTTTACTTATTAATGTTAATTTAAATATATTATAAAATATTACAACTTATAAAATTAGCAAATAGTTATTAAAACTAGCATAATATAATTAGATAAAAGCGTATATAATAATAATTAAATATATAATAATATTAAATTAAGTAAGGAAATAAATATTAACTTGTTTTAATTTATATTAAAGGTAAATAATTTAAACCCTTTTTCTTTTAAAAATAAAATTATACTTATTATATCCTTTAATTTTTTATCCTTTTAATTAAGTTTACGTATTATATTAATTATATTAATTCTTATTTTTAATATAACTTATTTAAAATACTTAAAAAATATTATATACGTATTATTTAAATAATATAATTAAACGATAACTTTATTATATAAAAACTTTTACATTATATTTAACCATAGCTAACGCGATTATTATAGTTATTATTATTTACCTTATTATTCCTTTATTATTAATATTATAAATTAACGTAAAGAAAAAAAATAATAAATAATATTTGCTAATAAAATTATCTTATTTTTAAGTATATCTTTTAACCCTAATTTTACTAACATAAAATAATATATAAGGTAAACAAATTAATTAATTATATTATTTATTAACTTATTTACTACTTATTACAATTTAATAATGCCTTAAAATTTATCTATACGTATATTTTCCATTACTTTTATTAATAAAAAAAACATTAACTTTAAATTAAAATTATATTTTTATAATCCTACCTTATCTTAACTAATAAAAAATATATTAAATACAATATATACTAATATCTTATAAAATTTTAATAAAGGCTATAAAGGTGTTAAAACGAGATTAAAAAAGTTTAAATAAATTAATGCTTAAAAGAATTAATAAAATTAAATAAGCTTTAAGCTAAATTATAATGTTATTTAGTTATATTTTAAATAGGTTTCTTATTAATATTATATAATTAATAAAGGCTTAAACAAAAAAATACTTAAGTTAAAAATGGAAAAAAGATGTAATAAATTTAATTTAATTTTTACTTAATTTTATTTTATTTAAGATTTAATATTAATATTACTTTTACTTTAACTTATACTTAAGCTAAAGTATTAAATAATAAGCCTTAACTTTTATTAACATATTTATTTTAAACTATTTATAATTAGTTTAATAGCGGTTTTTATATAACTTATTAAAAGGTAAAATTTATAATATTTTACGATTATATTTTTAAGTTTAAATTTAAAAATAAAAATTAACCTTTACAAATTAACTAGTTAAGGGATTATAAAGTAATAACGGTAAGGGATATATTTATAAAAAGTAATATACCTTAAAAGTTAAAAAAAATAATTAATGTTTTAACATATATTATACCTTTATAATTATATATTATAAATAAGTTAACCCCTTTATTTTATAAGGTTAATTAATAAGTTTATATAAAGCTTTGTAAAATAAAGATTTTAATAATAACCTTTTGTTTTATAAAACCTTTTAATTTTAAATAACCTTAACTATAAAAGGACGGTTAAAATAAATAGGAAAATAACCTCGTTTTAACCGGTATAATATTAATTAGCTAACGTCGTCGCTATAATCCTTAAGCTTTAATATTTAAATTTTATTAAAAAGCTTTACCATTTCGTTATAAATTAAAAAAAGCTTATATAATAACGCTTTATTTTAACAAAGCATAGTAATAAATAAAGCCCTTTAATTTTTTTATTTATTTCTTTTATTCTTATTTATCATTTAAATTATCATTAATTTTAAGTTAAAGCTTATTATTATCGATTTAATTAAAGATAAAAACTTTAATATTAATTTTTTATTATTATTGTTAAGGCATTATTTTTTTAAAAACTAAACAAATGATTTTTTAAAATAAAACAAAGTCGATTTTAATTAAAAATAATTAACCTTTTAATAAAAAAATTAGGCCAAACTTAATATAAACTTACTACGATTAAATAATATTTAATTACTAACTTTTTAATTAAAAGGACTTAGCTTTTTTTATAACGGTAAAAACTTTATTAAATCGTTTATAGTTATAAAATAAAGTTTAATCTTAATAAATATTATATATACCCCTTTAAATACGTAATATAATATACTTATTATAAATATAAAAACATTAAACATATAAAATAACCCGGTTAATTTAAATGAAAAAAAAGGGCTTATTTATTTATTAAAATTACTTTTAAACTTATTAGTAATAATTATCTTTTAATGGTTAATAATTTAATCCTTAAATTATTAATTACTTAATATATTTTACCTTATTACGTAATTATTAAAAAGTGAAAAGTTAATAAAGTATTAATTAAATTTAATAATTTATTAGGTAAAAATAACGTTAAAACTTATAAATATAATATTTATTATAAGCTATTATAACTTAATATAAAGTGTTAAAAAGGAATTAATATTTAAGTAAAAAAAAACGTTATAGTTTTAAGTTATAATTATATTTTAGTAAAAATAATAAGAAAGTATAAGATTAATTATTACATTATAAATAAAAGTAAAATAAAGTAAAAAATATAAACTTTATTAAATTAAAATTTTTAACCTTATATTATTAAACTTTATAATGATTATATAAGTATATTTCCTTTTTTTTTCTTAATCTTATAATTATAAAAGTTATATTTATTAATAAATTATAAATTTAAATTAATTATAAATATTAAATAAATAAAGTTTATTATATATATAATAAAATATAATTAATTATATAACTTATTATAAGTAAAATTAATTTTAAATTAATTAATAATATTTAAGTTTAAATATAAAAATAACTTTATAAAATATGTCATTTTAACCTTATTTTTACTTAAGGTATAAAATATATTATATAATTTAATATTATATAATTACATTTTAATAATAAGGTTTTAATTATTAATAATAATAAGATTAATAATAGCTTTATTAAAGCTTAAAAAAGTTAAAAAAAAATTATTAAAGATTATAAAAAAGTTATATTTTTATTTCGATTTTTAAAAGAGTAATTAAATTATCTTTATTAGCTTTTATTAATACTTATACAAATATCCCCTTTAAAAGTTTAATTTATAAGAAAATAACTATTATTTAATAATAGTTATTTTATAGTTATTATTACATATTACATTTAAAGGTTAATAATTAATACTAGCTATTATAATAATATAATATTAACTTTTAAATAATTATTTATTAGGTAATAATTATTTATTAGGTAATAATTATTTTCTTATAAATTAAATTTTTAAAAATAATATTTATATTAAGTATTTTTAAGTTATAAAGTACTTATTTAAAATTATATATAAGGCTATATTATTTTTACCTTTTAATATATTTTTTTTTACTTACTTATAAATTTTATTTATTAAACCTTTATAATAATATAATATAATATATAATTTTTAATTCTTTTTTTTATTTTTTATAATAAAATAACCTTATGCGAATTATTTAAATAAGTAAGCTATATAATAATATAATTACAAATTAAAAAATCTTAATTCTTATTTAAATTTTATATACTCTTTTTATTTTATTTTTATTTTAATATTCTTTTTCTTATTATTTTATTATTTTATATATATATTATTATATTAATATAATTAATTTCCTATATTTAATTAATATTTAGTTCATTTATTATTAAGTAAATTAAAATAAAATTATCGAAATAAAATAAAATAAAAATAAATTATAACTTAAAAAGTTTATTTAAAAATAAATATTCCTTTAATTATTATAAAAATTTCGACATTTTTATTTATTAAGCCTATTAGCATAAAAGAATAAAAGGAAAAATGTTTTTAATTAAGTTTATATATAATTTAATTTTAATAAATTATATATAAATCTTAGCTTTAGCTTTAATATATAAATTTAATTTAACTAATCGCTTATTAATTATTATAAACTCCCTTTTTAAATTAATAATAACTAATTTTTTATTTAACTTAGCTTAAATTAAGCCTTTGTTTAACCTAACTTTAACTTTAATTAATTATTTATAAACTTATATTTTAAATCGTATTTATATTTAAATTAATATTAAACGTTTATATATTTAAACTTTAAATTATATTTTTAATTTAATTTTAACTAAATACTTACCTTATACTTTAATATTAAACTTATAATTTAGTTTAATTATAATTAGTTAATTTTATATTAAACTTTTAAATGTTATTTAATATTAAATTTTAACGAGTTATTTATATATTTTAATATTAAATACTTTACTTAATTTAATTTTAATATATTTTTATTATTAGCTAATAAAGATTTATAACTTATTTAACTTAAGTTTAATTAAAATTAATTCTTAATAATCCTAACCACTTTAATAACTAAGCTATATAAATAATTTAATTTTTCCTTAAAGTTTTATATTAGATTATTTATTTAATTTATTTTTAATAAGCCACTTATATATATTAAGAAAAAGCTTATAATTAAGCAGAAAAAAATACCTAATATATATTTTAATTATAAAATAATAAAAGTTAAATATAAACTTAAAACGTTATATAATAAATATTATTAAATAAAGTAAGTTTATATTTAAAATGAAATATTTAGGCTTAAAGTAATTAAATTATAATTTATTAAGTCTTATTATAATTAAAACTTAAAAGGTTTTTAATATATTAAAAAGAATAAGTTTATATTATTAATTTAATTTAAGGTTATAATATAAATTAAATTTAATAATACCTTATATTTTTAAATTTAAAAAGTAAAAGGTAATTATATATTAGCTTTATATAATATAAAGCTTTAATTATTATTTATTTTTTTAACTAACTTTTATAATTAAAAAGTAATATATTTTAATAAAATTTATATTATTAAAATTAAATTACTTTAATTAGCTATTTTATAAAATATAAATTTTAATCGTATATATTTATTATTATTAGCTAATATTAAATTTATAATATATTATTAACTATATATAAATTTATAATATATTAAATAATATAACCTTTACTTATTAAATATATATATAACTTATATAATAATAACTTTTAGCTAAAAAAAATAATTTAAATAAAATTTACATTATTTAAAAATATTTAATTATATAATTTTAATAATATAAATCTTATTTAAATATACTTAATATTTAATATATTATATATAAATTTATTTTTAAGTTTTTTAAATAAATATTACATGCTTTTAAAAAGTTTTATTTTAAATAATAAATACCTTACTTTAAATTTAACATTTACCTTACCTTTAATTATATAATATATAATTATATATTTTTTATATTATATATAAAATAATATAACATTATGTTAAATTTAAAGCTAAAATTTAAGTTAGTTATATTACTTTTTAAAAATATTAATAACGATATTTTAATTACGGCTTATTTATTTAATATTAATATTTATTATTTCGAATATTTTAAAGTTTATAACTTACTTTTATATTTCCTTACTTTAAATAATAAAGGTATAAATTATAATTTAATTTATTACATTTATTATATTATAATTAATAATACTTCGTTTAATAAAAAATAAACTATAAATAATATAACTTAAAACAAAGAAATAAATATTTTAAGCTATTTAAATATTAAATTTAAAACTTATTTTATTTTATTTTTAAACCTATTAACTATAATATTTATTTCATAATTATTTAATAATATCCTTTATAAAAAAACTTATTATTTTTACATTAATATAAATTTTTTAAATAAGTTTAATATTTATTAAATTAAATTAATATAATTATAATTAATTATTATATAAAGCTTTATTTTATTATTTTTATTTTTAATTATTAAATATTTTTATATAATAAATTACCTTTTCTTTAACGCTTTTTTTATATTTATTTTATTTTATATTTAAAACTTTATACCTTATTTAAAATAAGCTTAAAAGCTATTTATAATTATAATAAAAGCTATTAAATCTTATAGTTTTTTTACGGCTTTAATTAAGTATATATTATTTTTAAAGCTATTAATTTTTAGTTTATTAGTAATAAAATAAGCTAATATTTTTTTAATTTATTAATAATATTTAAAATTAATAAGTTAAATAATATAATATTTCTTTGCTTTAATATTTATAAAATGTTTAATTATAAAGAATTTATTTTAATTTTAAAATTAAAAAAAGGAAAATATAAAATAATAACTTATATATTTTATATATAACTTCGATATTTTTTTAAGTAAAAAAGTTTATATTATAATTATAAATATTAAAAATTTTATAATATTATTTACAAATTTCTTTTTATATATTTTACTTAATTTTTTTTATAACTTAATATTATAAATTTTTAAAGCATAAGTTAATTTTATTAAAGTTATTATTTATTAATTAAAACGTTTTAAAAACGTATTAATTATTATTATAATAACTATTTATTTTTTATTTTAACTTTTTATCCTTTTTTTAATTAAAGCTTAAAATAATAAGTTAATAATTAATTTTAAAAGTAAAAAACAATTATAATTTAATTATAATATAAAAAATTATCTTTAATATTTTAATATTATTTAAAAAAAAATAATATATTTAATTTATAATATAAATAAGTTAAAAAGTAAAAATATTATTAATAATAAAAAATTTCGTAAAAGCTAAAAAATTTATTATTAAAATAATTTCGATAATAATTTAATATTTAACCTTTTATTATTATTTATTAATAATGTTAATAATGGTAATTATAATATTAAAAATATAATAATAAAAATAGGAAAAAAAATATATATAATATTATAACGAAATAAATTATCCCTTTTAAATATAAAAATTAAATATTAAATTTTAAGTTAAAGTTTTAATATTAATTAAAAAATTTATTAAATATAATAACATATATAAAATAAATTTATATTACTTAATATATATTAAATTATAATATAAAAAATTAGCTTAAATATTTTTAACCTTAATAAATTAATATTATTTTAATTAATTATTATTTATTACTTAATAACTTAAAAATATTTTAATATTTTTATATATTAAAAGTTATTTTTAACTTTTTTTATATTTTTTATAACTTAAACTTTTTTAATAATAATTATTTTATTATTAAACAAATTATTTAAATTAATTAAATAAAATATATTTTTATTTTAAAGTTTAAAATTTAATTTATAAGTAAATTAAAGTTATTATAATCGTTTTTTATTTATTTTTTTTATTACTTAGTTTTATTTTATTTAATATATAGTTAATAATTAATTAACTATTTTATTAATTTAAAGTTAAAAATTTTTAAAAAGTTTTTTATAAAGTTATTTAAATTAAAAAGTTTTAAATGGTTTATTATAAGGTTATTTAATAAAAGGTTTTATATTATTAACTTTTAAATTTTTATAAAATTAGCTTTTATTTTTTTTTAATAATTAATTTAATTATAAAATTAATAATAAAGTTAATTTATTAACTTTTTATATATTATTACTTTTAAAATTTAAATTTATAACGTTTTATTAAAATAAATTATATTATAATAAAAAATAATATATTTTAAAATATAACTTATATTATTAATATATTTTTATACTTTTTTAACTTAATATTATTAAAATAATTTAAAAATTATTAATAAGTTTACCTTTTAAATTAATAAAAAAATATAAGCTTAATAATTTAATTAAATAATTAAAAAATAAAAATATATAATAACTTTTATTAATTTAATTAATTATATAATCGTAAATTATTAAATAAAATAAATATTTTTTATAAAAAAAAAGCTATAATAAAAAAAATAATATAAATTACTTATTTTTAATAATTATATTATATATATATTACTTAAATTTATATTATTAACTTATATAAATAACGTAATTTATACTATTATTATTAATAAGTAATTATAATTTACTAATTATAATTATTAAAATATAATATAAGTAAGCCCGAACATTATAAATTTTAAGAAATCATGTTTATTAGCGTGTTAGCGAATTATTTTCAAATGGTCCGAGGTGTGGAAAACAAATAGCGGAAAAGCAAACGACGAACGGCCGACGGGGTCATTATCATCAAAAAAAGTTGCATGGTAGTTAGTAGATCGACATCATTCATTACTCCCCCTCAACAAATAATGATTTCGCGTTTCTGCATTTTTCTCGCTCCGGTATACTCCTGAAGAAGCCGTTGCTTTTTCGTCTCTTTTTCTTCTTCTCCCCCTTCGAAAATTCCTCCTGCGGCATGTCTTAGCCGCTTGTCCCCTGACCTTAATGGGCTCAACAAAATCCCATCTGCAATTAGGAGGCATAGATCCACGAATTTGATAGGAAATCGATCGAAGCATAGGTTCATGCCCAAAGAAAAAAAAACTGTCTCAGAAAGTCCAGATTTTTCTTTTTTTTTTTTCCTTTGGTCCCGTTCCTGTCGTTATCTCAAGAAGAAAAGAAAACACCAAATTTAGAACGAAATTGGAAAAGCACGAAAACAAGTAGGAAAGAAGAAAAGAGAAAATACAACACTATCCCTCCTAGGACCCGTTTCTGAGAAAACGACGAAATGGCGAAGCAATAATGTCCTGCGCCTGGTCCCGAATAACCCCTGCTTTTTGTATTCTATTCCCGGTGATGATCCCCCTCCCAGTCGTAGTGATGATGAACAATGTGTGTCTTCGCTGTCCGAAAAAATGCGCGTGGTGGACCGGAAAATTCAATCCCCAAACCTGTATCCATTGGAAACCAATCAATGAACCAGGAACGTGCGCCGAATCCATAAGATGCTGATGTAATTGCTATCCCTTCCTCTGTCTCTTTTTCTTTTCCCTTCGTCTCCTTTGCCGTGGGGCAACCAGATCCTTTCCCAAACTCCGATTTGCTAGTATCGTACAGAACAGGAAGTTGAGTGCAAAGCGAAGAGACATAATCGCAAAACACGGTCGTCGGGTAAAATAGGGGGTATTTGAAGTGAATCAATCGCGCAAATGGGGAAGGAGATTGTGGAGGAGTCACGCATGTCGGCTCGACAATCCTAAATCAAAAATTCGATAACAAAGAATACGCGGCTTATTGTCCGCCCGGGAAGCAATCTACCAGTTCGTGCTGAGGTTCGCTTGGGTCGAGAGCCAGTTGAGAGCCGCCTCGGCAGCATCTTCCCTAGCATTGGTGATGTTTCTTCCGTCATACCAATAGCGCGCCTCGATTCGCTTGCCGTATACAGTAACTATGCTAGACCACGCGGTGCGACCACCTAAGCATCGAGAGTGAGCTAGCTGGTGGCCAGCTAATTGGACTAATGAAGAAAAAGAACAAGAATCTCACCTCGTCGGTCAGAGACAATTTGGAAGTGAGGAGCCTGGATCTGGTATTCACGGCACACCTCTAACCAAGCAGATTAGCCAAGCTCATATGAGCTCCTTATGAAGTTTTGTTATCCCACCTGCGAGCCGGTCTTGCCACGGCGTGCTCGAAGTCTGTTGCTGTGAGGACGGCATGATGATTGGATAGTCTCGTGTAAGACAACGAAACAAGTTGATACTTCGAACCGAAGGAATATGCTTTCAAGAGAAAAAAGGGGGTATAATAACCAAAATTGTACGATTGTATGAAGATGAAGAGACTAGACCAGCGCGCAGAGGTCAGGTGGGAGATCGGGCTATGTAAATACCTTATATATTCGAAATAGAATCGTGGTCCTCGTGTTTTCCCGATTAGGTAGGGAGAGACACGGCCAGCAGCATGGACGACAGATACTATCTATGTACACGCATAGGCACGAAGAGAATGGCAAGTGAAATCAGAGCCGCGACTTGTAATGAGGCAACGGGTGATGTGGCAGGAAAGGATTAGTTAGCGGCTCTCTAGCTGTTTGCGCAACGGTACAGTACGGCTGTGAAGGGAAATTATTCGGCAGAAAAGGCGGCATCATGCATCGTGTCTGTGTAGGTACGTACGTGGTGTGTGGACGGCAGGTCTAGCTCTAGAGAGGCGTAAAAATGGTGGAAGAGAAGGATGAAGTGGGAAGTAAACGACAATTTTCTTTACCGTTATAAGTTACAAGCGAGCAACTGATTCCTTCTCGATCGGAACCAACTGCTTACTAGGGCTAATGGGTCTGCGTAGGAAACATAACAAGCAAACACGTCGAGGTAGATTAAAGGATTGCTTTTTCTCCCTCTCTCTTATTTCTTACCCCCCTTTTCGTCAAAAACTATCATCACCTTCGTCTCCATGACTCATGGGGGTGACGAAGAAGCCCTGGGGTAAGATGATACAGCCGGTTACTGTGCTGGTGCTTGTTCGGGTAACACCAATGCTATACCCAGGTGAGAGAGTAAGGGCCGCTGGGCCGTAAAATGAAAATAAAATCAGTGGACAATATGATAATATTGCTGACCCACCTCGTGGCGAACAGTTCAGGAAAGGTCGGAGCATCGTAAAACCATTATTTAAAAAAAGATGGGTGTATGTGCATACAATACATATAAAATCGATGCGGGCTGATGATAACCTGCATACTCCATATACAGGAAAAGCAGTTTTGAAACGACGCGGATGGAAAAAGAAAAGGAAAGAATGCCGTACCATTGAAAGCTCAAATCGGGGGCGGGGCGTACGTGGGTACGACCTGTATCAGCTTCCTGCGAGTTTCTCGCGAGCATGCGAGCAATAAACGCATACATGTAGTGAAGGGCTGATGTGGTTGCTGTCAAACTTGACGTAGCAACCAATGTCATACTATGCCTCCCCCAGTTCGGAGATATTTTGATAAATGAGTCGCACTACGCTACCCGTAGGTAATCGATATGTGCGCAGTACTATTACGCGGCTGTATGACAACAGAGCACTGGTGGCTGACCAGGTAGCTTCTTTGACAATCTGCGTTAACCCGACACCGAGACCTAGGACAAGTGTACTCACGCCCAATTAGAGGTCTGTTATGAAGAGCAGGCTCGGAGCAGACAAGAGCTGTCTATTTTATTCGACGGGCCAGATATGGGAAGTTTCGAGTTATTACGTGACAATTCAGACCCAACAACGTGGTTGAGCCGCGCCACGACGGACAGCTGCCGCCGTTGTGGCATTCTGGCAGTTGTGATCAATAAAAAAATCCCCGAGTCTCGAGGCGTCCCTTGTACTATTGGAGCACAGCCCGACTCAGCGTCTAATTCCGTCCATATGTATTCGAGGCCGACTGCATCGCGTATGTCTATGTTTGCAGGGAAGAGGCGTGCCCTTAATAGGAATGCTGTTTTCTGCCTGATTCAATGCATTGACCTTCTGACGCAACAATTACAACCGTGACGCCTCTTTCTTGCTTGCTGTGTTGTTGATGTTTGCTTTTTCCTTTTCCAACAGGGGATCTGTCAGGGGCCTTGCCACAAATTTCGACCCAATTGATCGGGACTCGCTACCGTCATTGGATGGGTTAAATACAAGCTTGCAGGATGATCAAGGAACGGCCGGTGGCATAACGACAACGGCGATATACACGAATTCTCGTTTGAGAAGTCCAACTTTGGTAAAGAAAAATTAGGCTGGGGCATTCGGTGGCTAGTCAGGCATAAACTGATGATGCATGCCGGTATTGCTCCTCGCCTAGTGATCGTATGAAAACCCCGGTTGCGAGGTAGTGTATAATGAGCTGAAATCGGCTATCTTACCATTGGCTTTCCGAAATTGATTTCTAGGAACCGATAGTCGTCAACTTAACCATATTTCCGACTAGGCACATAATATGATAGGTAACTGTTATGAACTAGGTAGCTTGGAATCAAGCGTTCCATTGGTAACTGGCCAAGGAAATCGGTGAGAAGAGCGGTCACGATGGCAAACGATCCAGGGAGGTCCTGCGCACCGGTTTTGCCAATTCCTTGGCTGTTATGTCTTCGAGACATAAGGACCGTCAGGGTTAGTTCATTAGCTAGGAGGTATCCAATACCTCCGCGCTGAGGGATTAATATGTATCCATGGATGGCTAAAAGACGTCAAACCTTGACGCGAATAATCTAGAATTCAAGCGTGAGGGGGGCACGCGGTGCACACCACTGGCGCCCTTACAAATTTGGTGGAGACGCCTGCTCACATGATGCCATCCTGTAAGTCGACAATAGATAGGCCAGGCACAGGTTCTTGAGTTATCTCCATGTATCAGCCCTGCGTACCCAAGTCATGCTGCGAGTCCCCGACTCGTCAAACAAAGCAATCATGTTTGACCAGTGGTTTTCGACCAATTTAGATAGCGCAAGATATTGACTGTACTAGTGAGAGGTTACGCTCACTAGAGAGGGTCCCGTCAGAATGGATCGTCGGAATACAGAGCAACGTGGAACGGCGCATTGCAGGGACGAATGTAGAAGCCTTATATGATACGCTTTATACCTAGAAAGACTGGAGGTGATTCGGCCGACAGTTTTGCCAGATTGCTGAAAGGAGAGAAGAGAAGACCCACGCATTCTGCGGTAACATGGAGGGCGGGAGACCCTTGTGAAGATCCATTTAGACGCTCACTTCGTTCTGGACTCCAGGCGCCGTAAAGTGTGATTGCAAGGGTATATGGGGTAGGCAGAGCGGATATCTTCCGCTAGGCCCTGATAGCTGTTGAAAGGGGGTATGACATGGGCTAGGAACGAAGATCAGCGGGTAGATAGAGTGTAGGAATGTAACCCATACTATCCCAATATCAAATCTTAGGTATGAATTAGAGTAACATGAAGTCGAGACTTGCGCTTCGCGCAAAAAGCAAGTAGATGTTTTTGTTCCCTTGCCGCAGCCTATAGGAGGTGCCCAGTAAAGTGAATCAAAGTGCACTTGGAAACCGGTGAATAGGACTGAGATAGACGATGGATAGACCCAAATGTCGCAATAGTGACGACACTAATAAATTCCAACAAACTCGTCCCATGCTGTCGGGTCCAAGGTCCTTTTGAAATTATTTCCACACCACCATCTGTGCCAGGAGCCGGGATAAGGGTATGTAGGCGACTGCCCCTCCATCTTTTAAAAACTTGGAACCGGGGCCAGATCTAAGCAACGAGAAGCGTGATAGCAACAAACCATACCCACCTCTAACTTGCTCTATGAAGAAAGGCCATGCCATGTTATCTCGTCGTATCTTACTGTCAAACTTCGCTAACACTGGCCAAGCATCAAGTAGACTGTTTTGGATCGGAGAGCAATGCAGGGCAGTTATCATTAGACTTCGAGAATCGATATGAAAACATACCGTATCGAGTCCCGACTGTCGGGTCCATTCCGTTCGCTCGGAAATCATGGTGAATGTTGAAGTATAGTTGAAGTATAGTTGAAGTATAGGGAAGTGGCAGACCGGGCATCAGCGCAAAAAGCGAATATAGGTACTCTAATTTGCAGAGGTCGTTTGCCGGAATATCCCTATCATCACACTGGTAGGACAAACGGACCATGACACGACATAGAGGAAAGGGTTGCTGTCGTCACTCAATCATCTGGCTAAGCAACTTTCTGTTGATCGCCTTTCAGATTGACGAATGACTAGTCATGTCTGTGCTTAGATCAAGGTATTTGCAGCGTATACACCTCGGGACTACCGGGTCGCTGACCACCCAAAGGTGAGATGTGAGGCGTCAGCTTATTACCAATGATCAAGGTGAGTGTTGCGATTAGCGAGTCTCGACCCTTGGTAGAGGTTCTCTGTTAATATGTTGTTTTGCATTTAGGGACTCCAGGGTTGTTGTTCTTGTTGGGGACAAGGACAAGGACATGGACAAGGACATGGACTTAGACTGAAATTGAACTAATGTAGACTGAGTTGTAGGGGATGAAGCTGGGAAACTACCGTACATAATAGGAGCTATCAAGAACTGGGGAATTGGATCCAGCCTCCCCGCTGCCAAGCTCGGTCACAGATAACCCCGGATTCCGTCTAAGTGACTGTGGGCACGTGCACCGCACATGCTTGAAGTTCCAGGTTGTGTAACAATTTTAGTCTAACCCCTGAAGTGGGTAACCATCGGGTAACTTTGATTAACCTTTGATTAACTGGCAGACTGGTAACTCGTAACAGGGAAGTAACAAATCGGGGTAACAAAAGCCTCGGTGAGTTGAGTGGCTGGAATGCGAAATCACAGGGGCGGAAATACAAGGTAGGTACGGGATAAGGTCAACTGATAGTCATTGTACGCCGAATGTGGGCCTACGCGACGTCAACCTCGGCATCTCATATTCCTCATTAATTGATTACACGCCTCTAATAAAGAAGCCTCTATTACCACATCTCTCATTGTCTCTCATTGTCATTCCGATTTCCAAATTAAGTTTTCCGTATATTGCCAATATATCGTTTTTCGCTTCGGATTAGATGCAGCAGTCTCATCGAAGACTACTTTATTTAGTTCAATTTAGATCTAGGTGATTGACGCAAGGCAGCCAATCGAAAACCCAGGATGCCGTTCGACACCGAGCTGACGCGCCGCCTGGGCATCAAAATTCCTGTCGTACAGGGTGGCATGCAGTATGTTGGATATGCTGAGCTGGCCGCTGCCGTGTCAAACGCGGGAGGGTTGGGTATACTCACAGCTCTCACCCAGCCGACACCCGAGGACCTGAGGAATGAGATCCGGCGGTGTAGGAAGATGACGAAAAATCCCTTCGGCGTTAACATCACGCTGTTGCCTACCCTTGTTCCCCCAGACTATGCTGCCTACGCTCAGGTCGTTATCGACGAGGGTGTCAAAATAGTTGAGACAGCCGGTAACAGTCCTGGACCTGTCATATCGAAGCTGAAGACCGCCGGCATCATAATTCTCCACAAGTGTACCACCATAAGGCATGCACAGAGCGCGATCAAACTCGGTGTCGATTTCCTTTCCATAGATGGATTTGAATGCGCAGGGTGAGTACCTAGCCTTAAAAGCCTATTACCGGGATCTTTTCTTCCTTCGCGTAGCTGAAACACATTGTTGGTAGACACGTGGGCGAGTCAGACATCACCAATTTTATCCTACTTAGCAAGGCTCGCCAAACGCTCAAAGTGCCATTCATCGCTTCAGGAGGCTTCGCCGATGGCCAGGGCCTAGCAGCCGCCCTATGTCTCGGGGCGGAGGGTATTAACATGGGTACTCGTTTCATGTGTACCGTTGAAGCCCCCATCCACCAGAAGATCAAGGAGGAGATCGTCAAGGCCCAGGAAACAGACACCGCCTTGGTAATGCGGAGGTGGACCAACACCACTAGGCTATACCGCAATAAGGTCACGGACCAAGTCGTCAAGATCGAAAAGGAGAGCAAGACGGGAGAGTTTGCCGAGATCGCCCCTTATGTAAGCGGCAAAAGAGGCCGCGAGGTTTTCATAAACGGAGATCCTGAATTTGGCGTACGTCGCACAGTCCCTATTTTCCCCTTGCCCACTATCCACATTTATTAACCACTTGGAATTTTAGGTCTGGACTGCCGGGCAGGTTATTGGTCTTATCCATGACATCCCGACGTGCGCCGAGCTACTGAGTAGAATAGAAAGGGAGGCGGAGCAGACGTTGGCCTCGAAACTCGCGTTGGCGAAACCTCAAAGTAAGCTGTGAAAGGGTAGCTTGTGCAACTCGTTTATCACGGTTATTGTGACTAGAATTATCTCGGGTTATAAATCTGTAGCGTTACTTATTGGTAGCCTGAAATGGGTTCATGTACTAGATATATTCTGTCAAATGCTGATGCACAATACCACTGAATCTATGGAGCCCCTGATCTGCATCACTTCGTACACCAAGTATTCTCAACCTTCCCCCTGTAACCTGGCAGCCGAGAATGCGTGTAGCTCAAAGATGTTCCGCGTAACCTCGAAATACTCCGAAAGCCATTCCTTATCTTTGCACTAAGCGTGGGTGCCTTACTCATAGCTCTTAGTAGACTTAGTCATACCATCACAATCCTCGCTTCAAATCTCACGAACCAACAGTGCTCCCCCCTTTTCTCCTATATGCCGAGCACTCCACAAGCACAACACAGTTCAGTATAACACAAACCAGGCCAACGCAGCACCGAACGACGGGTCCTATAAGAGCCGTATCCATATGCGTCCACAGACGCGGTCACCACGCACGACATCGAGTCCTAACGGGGATGCAGGTCTGTCCCGTCCCGGCGACTATCCCTGCACGCTGCCAAGTGAGTCGTCGGGCCGTAGTCAGCTCGCAGGATACATATCGCAGATTACAATACACACGAGGAGGCGAGAACGGGAAGCTTCTGACGGCCCGCGGTTCATAGGCTTGTGTCACCTCCATTGTATTATTGAGCACAGCATCTGTCGGATAGAAAATCGAGGCGAACATGACCTGTCATCACTCAGCGATCAGCATATCGAACGGACGACATGTGCTGCAAGTCAGACGTGCTTCAGTCCATGCCATGCCATGCCATACTAAGCGCTCCTATCACCGGATGACATACATTAAGTACACGCGAGACGAGGCCCTCGCGTTGATCTCTTACTACGTCATATTCGTCAGGGGCGAATACATCGTAGTGCCTGACCAGCATAATTGATCGTCCTAGCATAGTCGATGAAGACGATTGAGTGCTGACCACCTTTCCAGTGACCGAGTCCCGCCTCACTAAACGCTGTCATGCGCTCTGGAGGCACGGGACATCATCTCACGACCCCCAGATGTCCAATGTAAGCAAAATGGCCCGCCTTTCTACCAGTAATATCTAGGTACTGAACAGTCCGTGGAGATAGTCAAGAATGACTAGCATGATCCAACGGGAAGAAAACAAGGCTCGCGATAGACGAACCAAGATCTAGAGGCTCCCGACTAAACACGGATGCCCAGATAAGGCGTGAATATGTCCCTCAACTCATTACTCTAACATCTAGACATAGAAAATAGCCTCGCATGCTACCTGGGTAGACTAGCACATATACAGAATCTGCTGGCGAGTTAACCCATAGACTTACCCTCTTACTGTTGCCGATTCCACGGGTATTTATAGACAGAATTACGAATGATTAAAGGCACTCTAGAATTCTGATGAATTGGGACTACCTAATAGCCTATGGATCTTAGAAGAAGCACCTACTAAGCTAAGCCAAGGGGCCTTAAAGTCATAGCTCATGTATAGTGAAGAAAGCCCGTAGGCTTAATGGGAGATACAACAATGCCTCGTCTAAGGGAGAGCGTCATTTATTCAGGATGGTAAAGTCTATCTCTGCCTCTCCCAGTTCTAAGCTGCCCGCCTATAGATGTCCGGACCGATAGACACCGTGAACAATAACATTACTCAGATGCTATACAATTTCACCTAGTAGAGCCTATCTCCCATTTCTATAGTGGACGTGCCGATCCTCGGCTTTCCTCTTTAAGCTTCATCACCTGGGACTCCCGCCTCTAAGCGGATTCGTCAGTGATAAGCTTGGTGATCTTGCCGATGGCAATAGTTTGACCCTAAAGTAACTTGGTTAGCATTCAGGAATGAGTAAGATGCAAAAGGGGTTAACATACTTGGTCTCGCAAGGTGAAACGACCCATTTGAGGGTAATCTTCGAATCTCTCAATACAAACCGAACCAGCACCGCCGATGACTTGCATCCTCGCAATGATGCTGTCCCCCCTCTTCGCATGAGTCGGCGGGACTTTGCTCTTTCTGCCCGTTCCCTTTTGCAGCTTATGTAATAATGCGGCAAACGTAACCTCTTCGACAGCAGAGTGAACATGGAGAACGCAGTTAAAGCCAGCAGTAAGAATGCTCTTCAGTTCGAGAATCCTGATTTGTGCCTCAAAGGCAGAAACGCAATGGACTAGACGTTTGGGGGAGCAGAGCACGAATCCGACCGAAATGTCGTCTTCTTCGATGCCGCGGAGCCGTATTCGGACCTGGTCACCACACTGAGCGACTTGGACTTCATCTTCCGTCTCGCCGTAAAGAGCTGCGATCTCAACTTTCTCCTTATTCGGCATCATGATTAGGCTCATACCCTTTTTACACACACCGGCCTCGATCTTGCCTTCGACCATGGTACCCATATCCCTGTACTTTCCACTGATGGCCATCATGAATGGTGCGTTGGTCTTGCGTTCAAGAGCTTGCATGTTGTCAAGATACTCTAGGAGTGAAGGTCCGTCGTACCAAGGGCAGACGTCCTTTGGAATACGGTCCTTGATACCCAACGTCTGTTGAGCAGCAATGGGCATGAAAAAGACATCAGTCTTGAGGTTGTATCCGGTACCCTTAAGGAACTGTGCCAGTTTCGTGGTACATTCCTTGTATCTGTCTTCCGACCAGTTGACGGTAGGGTCATCCATCTTGTTGATCGCAACAACGAGCTTGTTGACACCCTGTGTCTTGGCAAGCATAGCATGCTCACGGGTCTGGCCGCCCTTCTCAAATCCAGTTTCGTATTCTCCCTTGCGAGCACTGATGACAAGAATGCCAACATCTGCTTGGGAAGCACCTCCAATCATGTTCGGGACGTAGGTCTTATGGCCGGGGGCGTCTAGAATGCTGTATCTTCGCTTCTCTGTTTCAAAGAATCCTCTTCCAACCTCGACAGTCTTTCCTTTGGAACGCTCCTCCTTAGTCAAATCGAGAGCCCATGACAAATACCAAGTTTCTCGGCCTAGGTCCTTCGCCTCTTTCTTATATTTCTCCATAGTACGTTCATCGACCATACCAGTCGCGTATAAGATCGCACCACCGAGCGTCGACTTGCCAGCATCGACATGGCCAATGAAAATGATGTTTATGTGCTCCTTTCCGTAAATTTCCTTCAGGGTCTCTTCATCGACGTCGGCAGCCTGTTCGTTCGCAACTGCATCAGCATCACGAGGCGCCTTGCTTCCCCTCGAAGGGCTGGAGCGTCCAGAAGAAGGGGTTGGCGAGGTCTTCCCACTCGAACTCTTGATTGTTTTGGTAGTCTCGCCGGTCTTCTCGATGGCTTTCGTTGCTGTAACCTTGGAACCAGCGTCGGCAGCTGCTTCGTTGTCGGCTTTGTCAGCCTTGGGTTCGTCTTTCGGTGCCGCCGGAACGCCAATAGATAGGACTTTGGCAGTCTTGGGCTTGGGCGGGTCTCCACCTATGCTCAAGACTTTAGTACCTCCTTCTTGTTTGGCGACCGGCTGTGGTGTATCTGCAGGCGAGGGGGCAGAGGGGCTAGCAGTAGCAGCAGGAGAGTTTTGGTCGCCTCGCTTGGCAATGGTTGGCACAGCCTGTTGTTGCTGGTCTTGTTGCTTGGATTTCTGCTGGGACTGGGGTTGCTGCTGATATTGGGCATATTGTTGTTGGCCTGTCCGAAGTTAGCATCCAACAATAGAATTGGGAAGGTAAACCGTACCATATCCTTGATTATATCCACCCTGTCCGTAGACATTGCCGTATCCTTGGCCGCCGTATTGACCGTAACCGCCTTGAGCTCCTCCATATTGGGGGTAGTAATTCTGGCCGCCATAATAACCTTGTTGGTAGTTAGGCATGTAACCACCACCATAGCCTTGACCTGGCTGGAAAGACTGGGCTGTGGGTTGGAAGGAGGCGGCGCCGGGTCGGAAAGATGCTGCGGCGGGGTTCTGAGGTTGGTTGTTTAGATTCATCTGCTGAGTCTGTCGAGACAGATTGTCATCCTGAGCGGCAGGGTCATCTTCCCATGAATTGAGGTCGGCCATGATGTCGGTTGCTTCTGATAGCTTATCGAGAGTGACGTGGAGGTAAACGATTTTGGCCGAGGCAAAAAAAATTTCGGCGATGGATCAAGAAGTCTTAAGGTTAGAAGTTGTGGTGATTGTGCGACCGACAAATTCTAGACGAGATGAGTCGCTAATGTACGGTCGCGTGGCGGATGGCTTTATTAACTCAGGAAGAAGAATCGTAAATGAACGACAAAAGCAGAAGGAAATCAGTCAGGTTCGTGCGCGAATCCTGGAAAGTCTGCCTAAATCTGTTGTCAGACCTGATTTTTTGAGTTGGGGCGAAGACGAAGAGAGGAACAGAGCGCATTTAGTTTTAGCGGGGTGATGAGTTTTTGCCCCGCGAATGACGGAGCAATCAGCTCCTCAGTTTTTTACTGTAATAATTATTAATTATTATGACTTACTGAAGCGTACCGAGCGTATTATGCAGTAATCCAACCTTACTCTAAGGATCCACCCGACGTGAACTGTATACTTACATTATGGACCTTATATGCACTAACAAAGAATTGTTTATCTCGTTTAATGATTAAAAGGGATGTCTAAAGCTCTGTGTGACGCGGTGTGTTAAGAAGGTTCACAACATTGTACACCATTCTTTAACATAAATGTCAAGTGGATTTTATGTAGTTTCGAATCGAGAACGGAATATTTACCCTAAAGTGTAACTTGGGCAATATTGACTGATAAATAGTTGGGCACCTATCCACTGATTGCCCTTCATGGGGCAATTCGGTAGTCTTTCTGGTGCATTTTTCGAAGGTGTGGCCGGAGCAATACAGCAATAACCAACGCCTTCTGCCATGGATGCATTCCTATCCAAATTGTCATATCACGCCACCAACTACGCCATCAGGTCCTGTCTTGCCTTGACTTCAACTTATGTCATTCAGCAAGGCTCAAGGTTACTCAAGGTATGTACCTAATACAAGACGATTTGTTGATACCTGACTCATTTATAAATGGATACATCCTTGCCTAAGGCAATGAGCTAGGCGCCCAAGCTAATTATATAATCCAGACCGTCGACGATGACCCCCTACGAGCTGAGCTGAGTCATCTTCAACGTAGGTTAGCCCGCAAAATTGAGGTAAGTCATATCTAACCGAACATGTTAGAATGTAGGCTACTCACCGCTAAGCCCTCCCTTAATGTGTCCGACTTGTAACAACCGCTAACTAATAGAATAGCTCATTTCTCCTATATTAGAGTCCATTGAGTTTCGCTACACGCGAGGGAACTCGGCCCTGGAAGCTGTGGTACGGACAGCACAGGAGCTACGTGCCAACGTCGACTCCCTCGGAAGACGACTTGAACTCGCTGCCTTAGCAGATGAGTCACGGCAAAATGGAGGACCCAAGAATTCCGCCGGTCCTGCCATACGGCGTGTCGAAATTCAGAGCATAATTACGGACATCAAGCAATTGATCATTGATATTGATGACTCGATACCTCTGATCAACCTCTGGGTATCCGCAATAGGAGGCATCCAGGCGCAGCCCTCGTCATTCTCGCCTTCTCGCTTGTTGCAGGCTAGCATGCTTGTGAATGTTGGGGATACCCAATATATTCTCAACCCGGGAAAGCCCATGCAGATCGGCCCAGACTTCGTACTGTCTCTTTATATGCTCTTCCGTGCCCATGCATCGTCCGAGGATCCTAGGGAACCTTACGGTCTGGAAGACGGTCAGCGTAAGCCAGTATGGCAGGAGGTAATTCACAAGGCCCGAGTTCGACTTTGCAGGGTCCCTCTTGATGATGAATTCTCCGAGATGAATCATCTGGCGGAGAACGCCTCGTATGTGAGTTACGCATATCAATTGCAAATCATAGAGGATCTAGATGATGGACGAGTCCACACATTGGAGGATGGTGATTCGCAGCCAAGTTCTTATGATGGAATTCCTCATGCCGGCATCCGAGAGTTCGTCCCGGTACGCCAGATATCAAAGATGTTCTACGCAGATGTTGGAAGGATCCTCAATATTGCTAACGAGGACGGCGCTTCAAGCAACCCCGTGCTTTTACTAAAAAGGGACGTAAAGGTCCCAGCTCCAAACACGGAAAGACAACCCGATCAAGGCCAAGCGAATCGGTCGCATTTGATTGAAAGTGCGGATGAAAGTATCGTATCTGATGGCACGCTAGAGGGCGACCAAGACGAAATCAATTGTCAACTCCAACAGGAAATTCAAGCCGCCGAGACGGGAATACAAACGAGGATATCCACTCGCACTTGGAAGCTCCCGCAAGACCTAGACCCGGAGTGGATTGCTCTCGAGGTATTCGAAATGGACGACGACAATGATACAGACACATCAGACGAAGACGGGCCCACGCCAGAGGAAGATGAAGAGGAAGACATCTCAAGCCGCATACCTCGCCGGTTAAAACACACCCCTCGCCGATCCGCTGATTCAAATCTCGTAACACAACTCAGCAGGATGAGTCTCGCTTCTTCATCGCGGTCACCCTCTCGTCACTCCAGGGCACTCGTCCCCGACTGTGAAAACGTTGACGAAAACTTGCTTGAGCGCTCTCCCTTCGGCGCCATCCAGACTTCGCTCTCGCTCCTGGAAATGCTGCTTCGCCTCACTAGTCTGCAGGAATTCGAGCAAAACACGCATCTTGCCATTCCTGACCACGTCTTGAGGTTCTACCTTGACGAATCTGCCTCGAGAGCGGACGGTGATGCGCCTGTTCACCATGGAGTCGGCGGAGGCCGGAGTTAGTACCGTGGCATTGGTCGATGATGGTTAACAGGTCTATCATGTATTGGGATAGTCTTCGACTCAGAGAGGGTGTGAATAGATAGATACCCAAAAGAAATCCAATGAATTCATAGACACAGTATTAAGGGTGCCGAGTAGATTAAGTTGCCGTAGACTTATTCGAGGTCAATATTGATTTTCATGCGGCGTTTACGAGATAGAAGGGACGAGAACTTGAGACGAATAATGATAATGCAATGCATGAAAACCCGAGTATGAAAAGGAAGTTTATTTTCATATACACACTTTCGATGTGAAAGTCCGTCTTCTATAAGTGTCTCTCGTATTTTGATAGAACGTGAATGAAACTCGACGCGCCGGAATCATGACAATCCATAAAACGTGCACACTGCCTCGCCCTAGGCTATCCTACCGCCGGGAAACGCTTCCTCTTAAAACGCCATATTTCTCCTGCCATTCAAGCCACACAAGAAGACTCGTTTACTCATTTACTCCATCACTCACCATCGCCGTCCATAAATAGAGCTTTCATTCCCAGTCTTCTTCGAGCCCTGGGCATTCTTACTTCGCATACCCGCAAGGCTATCCATAACATCCTGACGAGCAGCGCTACTAAACGACTCATCGCCGTCGACCAATCCGTCATCAGCCCTACTACTACTACCACGCCCCACATGTCGGAATAGCTCCATCATCTCCTTGAGGCCGAGCTTGAGCGACTCCTTGCGGGCGCCGCCCTCGATAGCAGCCTCGGCCAACAATCGCTTCTTCTCCTGGAGCTCGAGGATCCGCTCCTCGACGCTGTTCTCGATGGTGAGTTTGTAGACGACGACGTCTACGGTCTGCGTCAGCCGGTGCACGCGGTCGATAGCTTGTTCCTCGACGAACGGGTTCCAGAAGGGCTCGAGGATGACGACGCGGCTGGCGGCCGTGAGATTCAGGCCCAGGGCGCCGCATCGGAGCGAGCACAGCAGGACGCGGGTGCGCGGGTCGTGGCGCAGGCTATTGAGAGCCTCCTCGCGGGCGTCGTTCTTCATGCTGCCGTCGTACCGCGTGTACTTGATGCCTTCCTTGCGGAAGAAGGGCTCCACGAGGTCGAGCATGCTAGTGAACTGGGAGAAAACGATGAACTTGTGGTCGTGGACCTCCTTGTGGAGGAGCGTAATCAGCTGCCGGATCTTGGCGGATGCTAGGACGTGTGGGGTCTTTTCCTTCTCGCGACGGGAGCGATAGTAAGGGACTTCGTCATCTGAAGAATCGCTATCAATCTCTGATTCGGAGATACCCGTATCTTCATCTTCGGAATCAGATTGTGACTCCGAGTCTGCGTCTTCATCTCCATTTTCATCTTCCTCGTCATCCTCGTCATTTTCATCCTCATCGTCTTCGCTATCCTCTAGTTTTGCTTTGGCCATCTTGGATTGAATCTCCGAAATGGATTCGAGATCGTCTTCAGAGTCTGATTCTTCCAAGGCGCGTTGCAGGTCCTCGGGCTTCGTATCATTTCCGTCATTGACAATGAAGCTGCTCAGTTGACTGCCGTCCTGAGTTTCTTCCTCTTCGGAATCTTCGGAATTGATGGTATCACCTTCACCCTCAGCATTTTCATCATCTGTGCCACCGGCTTTGCCTAGACGTAGCGGGCCTTGTTCATCACCGGAGACAATCCAATCACCCTCTTCCTCCTCATCATCGCTGTCAAGAATAGCGCGGCGGTTTCTGGGCTTCCGTTTTCTTACAGCCTCGGGCTTAATCTTTTCTTTCACTACCTTCTTGACCTTGACCTTAGTCTTCTTCTTTTTTGTTCTCATCTTCGGAGCCTTGAGGTCTCCTCCCTCTTCGTGGTGCTTGAAATACTCCAGGTCTTCATAGCAGGCTTTACACTTGTCTGAGCCGGGCTGCCGACTTTCGCGGTCGAGTTCCCAACCACAAATATCACAGTGCTTGGCCTCGACGTCTAAGCCACCGAGAAGGTCCGCGAGAGCATCGACATCCGCATCATTCTTCTTCGGCTTCGTCTCCTCAGTCAAGGCATCTTTATCCTTCTCGAGTTTGCCTTCGACAAGTTTAGGATGATCGCAAGCTTGTCTGAGACGTAGCAGGAGTACCAAGGCGCTGGCATAGTTAAGCTTCTTCTTCATCATCTCCTCGATACTCTTATCAGTGCGCTTCTCCAACCTATCGTAGAAACGCCTCTCCGCTGGTGTGAACTCGGCAGCAACCGTAACAACTTTTCGCTCGGTGACCTTGAAGCTCGAAGTTGCACCCTTTTCGCCGTCCTTGGATTGCTTTCCACCGGTACTAAGAGCACCCGCCTCCTTCAGAATATCCTTGGTTCTGCGTTTCATGAAGCATTGCAACAAGCTATGAAGGCGGCGCATTGCAATATCGCCTTTCCCGTTCTTCATCGGTAGCTCGAAGTGGTCCTTCCATTCTCGGAGGTCATCGTAAGGCTTGATTCTGAGGAACTTCACTAGGCTTTGCAGCTCGTCTAAGTTATTCTGCATTGGTGTGCCAGAGAGACACCAACGATATACACTTCGGAGGTCGCAGCACGCCTTTGTGGCTTTAGCGTTTCTGTTCTTGATGGTATGTGCCTCATCTAAAATGACGCGGTACCAGTGTAGACCGAAACAGCCAGTTTTCAACGTCTCAGTAGTATGGTTGTGTTCTGATACTAAGATCTGATAGGTTGTAATCACAACGTCATATCGGCGGAGATCCTCAAATCTCTTGGTGCGTTGAGGTCCGTGGTGTACTAGCACCTTCAACTTGTGAGAGTCTGCCACCTTCTCTTTCAGTTCGGCCTCCCATTGACGGATGAGAGCTAATGGCGCAACGACCAATGTTGTCTTCTCGACTCCTTGATGCTTATCTGCCGGTTTCTGGTTGCTTAGAATAAGGGCAATGGATTGCAGGGTCTTTCCCAAACCCATATCATCAGCGAGAAGGCCGCCCTTGGGCACTTTGCCCTTCTTGACTGGACCAAGTTCGCGACCCTTCATCCATTCTACACCTTCGACTTGATGTGGTAAAAGTCGAACGCTAAGTCCCTCTACGTGGGACTTGTCCTCGCCGTCTTCTTCTTTTGTTTCCTTGTCCTCTTCATCCTCTATGGAGCCTTCAAGTAAGGCTTTGATGTCGGCGGCAGCCTTCTTGGGATCAACGTAGGTAGAGAAAACACCAGGTTGACTGTATATTGAGACTGGGCCGTCTGGAACCGATATCGGGTTACTAGCCGATCCGGGATGTGTGTCGAACATAGGAGGCGGAGGTGGCTTCTTATCCTTATAAGTAGGCTGCAACGGTCCCGTGATTCGTTGGGGTCGGTGGTGTTCCGGACGACTCTTCGGTTGAATAAAGAGGTTCGCGTATTTGTCTTCCATACTTCCCGCAAAAGCTCGAGCTTTTACAGCGGGCCCTGGAGCCGGCTTCGTAGTTGACGGAGCAGCGTTGACAGATGTGAAGCCTCCGATTCCTACGTTCGTAAAGCCCGGTGTCTTCTCGTCGAGATGGCTTGACTGGCTCGACGTATTGCCATTCGTTTCGTTGGATCCTAAGGGACGCAATGGCGCCTTAGGAGGTGCTTGCTCCTTGACCATATTGGAACGGTTCTGCTGCAGCGGTCCAATACTGCCGGCTGCAATCCAATTCTCTATTTCTTCGTAGCCGTTTTTGGCCCAAGGATTATGCCAAGCGTATTGATGTTGGTATTGGTATTTGGGTGGAGAAGGCTGTGATCGTCGACTGTCGCCACTTGCAGCCCAATGTTCTAATTTTCTGATTGGTGTATTGTGTCCAGTGTGTTTAGGCTTCTGGGAACGTGGTGACTCGGTCGACTTAAGGTCGTTCCTTGGCCGAATCCCAAAGTTGTCACCCGGCTTTCTATCTCAAGTTATGAGTACAGAGCCTTGGATTTGGATGGTAAACAAACCTCATGGAAAGCTAGAATGTGGTGGATGGGATTTTAGAGGGAGGCAGTATATATCAGAATAGAATGCTGGATTTATCATTTACACCCAACAGTCTGCCTACCGACCTCGTGTTATTGTTATTTGTTTGTGGTTGAGCCTTAAATTTTAACTTTTGGCTTCGGGTTGTTTACTGTTGCACCCAATGACATAATTTGCCGGGCCAACCAACCTTTACCTCTACATTTGGTGACAAACCTTAGGCCCGTAACGAGCCACAGTCCTCCAGGCAGCAACCCCTTCCACTAGCCACAACCACCCACAGCCACACTCCATGTTTGCACACTCTACATGTATCCCGCCAGCCACAAATGTATGTAGGTACGACTATCACCTGCAAATTATCTATGCTCTCTCCACCCCACCTTGTCCACCCACACCCCCATGGGCATTCCTATACCATGCACCAATCTAATGCACGGCCCTGTACCTTAGTCTAATTTAGATTGGTTGTTACCCTTACTCCTATGGAAACACTTCAAACCGTTCGAACGTTCGATGAGCATGGAAATGCCGAAATCTGGACCTCGCGTGATGCTGTCGTATAACGTCGTACCGAAAAATTTCGTCCAATAATTTCGTCTTTTCGTGTCTCCCTTCCGTCGATAATGCTGGGTTCTATGAGCTAGGGGAATCGCCCTTTCAGGCCCCCGGACACTGCGGACAAACCAGCCTCGCCCATCTGCAATACAGCTCAAATATAGGCCATATTCAGGCTAATAAATGAGCGAGACAGGGCTTCTTAAATCTCAGATGTCTTACGTACTCCCCTCATCTGTTTTACTTCCCTCCTCCTTCACCGATTCACCGATTCACCGTTAATCCCCCTACTATACGATCCGATATGAAAAGATGCTTTTTTTCGCTATTCCCGTTTGCATATTAAAAAGCAAACAAAAAGCGTTTTAGTGTCTCACAGTCACCGAATAGAGGGTCTCACCTACCCGATTGGACCGCCACCCGGTTTTGACATGGTCCCGCGAAATAATGCGGGCAGTGACACGGTCGTTGGTGCGAGTTCCCTGCATCTGTTCACCTTGAGTGTCTTGGACCCACGATAGTGTTACCCTACATCAATCACCGACTTACAGAGTACATACCTACTCCTAACTCTCCTTCTCAATCTTCCCAGCTGTCTAACCTCGGATCTGCTGTGCTACGCCTTGTGTCCAATTAGTTACGCCCTCAATGTTCAGTTGACATTTCGTATTGAATTGCTCTTCGGTTCACAATGGCCACCCCAAACGGCCATAATGGCTGGGCCACCGCCGACGACTGGGCGGCTCAGAGAGACTACATCACAACTTTATGGTACGCGAATTGATCATTCTAGTCCTATTGTCGCTTCTTTGTATCGTCAATTTCTACCGAGTGGGATGAATGCTAATTCTCTCTAGTATGTTCAATTGTTCTCTTATTCTACTATTCTTTCGTTCGTTCCCTCTTGTATGACCCTTCGCGATCCTGAATTATACACCATCTCTTTTATTCTCGCAATTGAAGAAATCGACAAATGGAAAGATCTTGGATCCCCCCTCTCCTTGGCATGCCAATTAACATCGCATGGATTAGATAGAGATGAGAATAGGACATTGAAGGAGATCATGCAATTGATGCAAGAGAAGCATCAGTTCTTCGCAACGTGAGTCTCAAGTAAGCTCATTGTGGCCACCGGCCAAACCGTCTAACCAATTCACAAGCGTGAGGATGTATAAGGCGCGCTTCCAGAAATGGGGCATCGAGAAGAAGATAAAGGCTGAGGAAGCCGTCGAAATCTTCCGCCAACAAACAGCTCGCGCCGCCGCGGGAAAACCAACGGTAGCGTACATCCGGGGTAGACGCATTGACCCAGATCGACTCCAGCGCTACCGCTATCGTGCCGCGCCGCTTATTTCGAAGAAAATCATGCGTGCCGAGAAAGGAGCCGACGATGAAGCATCAGGTTCTTCAAGGATGACCCAGGTGGTCTGTCGAACACCATCGCCATCCCCATCGCCTGACGCGACCGATTCGGCCGTATCCATATCTCCCCGCTTAGAGGAGCCGACCGAACTAAGAGTACCGCACGAGTGCATGCAAATCCTCCACAATTTTATAAACGGCGCTTTCGATAGTGGCATATGGCATATGGCGGCCGAGGGCGACCGCGCCGAAATGAATGGAGCTTTCACGTGGCAACACTACGTTGCTTCGTCACAAGGTCTGATCCGTCATGGTCGGATAAAGGAAGGGTTCTCGCTGCTGGGTATGTGTTTCGATCAGTACAAGCAGCAATTACAACGGCCAGATTCGATGTTCTGGCTGGCTACCTACAAATGCGCAATGGTCCTCGCCAGCCAAAATAACAAGCTTGGTGATGCCTTCATTGACTATGCATCGAAGCTTACGTCGCTGGTTTTACCGCCGGGTCATCCATTCAACCAGCTATGGTCGCGGGTTGTGCTCACGGGTATGCCCGGAATCAAAGACCATGCCGGCGCTATATTCGAGTCGTATCTGGACATGTGGGGACGGCATGTTAACTCGAGAGAGACAAATACCACCAACGATGTACAGGGTGCGTTTGTCTTTATCCAACTACACTGTACTGGATTACTCTCGTTCAACCTCCTCGAGACCGTCATCCAGGGTATGATCGCTGGGCGGGCAATCTCGAAAGAAGCCGCGGAATTTCTACTTCAAGAAGCCAAGTTCAGATTAGTCCTGTCTTGCCTCGGCAGACGGCGGCTGAAGAAGGCAGAGACCGTTACAAAGGAGATATTGGCGTGGCTCGATTTACAACCGCCGAAGGCCTACCCAGACCTTCGATGTAAAACTATCTGGTTGATGTTCGAAATCAAGGAGCGCAAGGGGACACAAGCAGAAGCGTTACGAGCGGGACACGATCTCCTTAAGATATCTCAGGAGGTATATGGACCAACACATATTCAGACACTGGAGGCGATGTCTGCAGTAGAAAACTACTGTCGAAAGATAGGGGCCACAGGAGGTGCAGAACAAATGGCTCGAGACTTCGAGGATAGATGGCGCATCTTCCGCGACAAAGCAAACTCGCTGAACAACTTTCCGCAGCAGATTGACCAGCCTTGGTATTATCGGTCGATCGAGCTAGGCGAGAAAGTGTCATCCGTTCAAGATACGGTGAACCTATTCGAGCGGTGCCTGAAGTTGTCCGATGATTCCCCCTGAGGCGATCAAGGGGCTAATCCCAAGTATGACATATTGTTACAGAAAACGACTAAGCGGCTACCGACTATCTTCAACAATGCTGACAGGCACAAAATCATACGCGCATATGCTCCACTTTATACACTATATTACAACATATTACTCACAGGTAAGCATGCAGGTCAAGGTGAAGCTTTGCACCAACAACACTATGTTGGTGCAGTGATATAAACAAACCATCCATCTCGGTTGTCCAATTTGGGAAATTCAGTACCGGAGTCTCGGATTAGGTATTGGGGGCAGACTAGGCTGTCCAGGCAAGGCTGTAAAAGGGGGTTGGGGTTCTGGGCGACTATATATCCATGTACAAGATTATATACATCTGTCATTTATGCAGCTTAGAATCCAATTCCATGTATACAATACCCATCAAAACACTTTCAAGGGAATTTCTTTAAAACGACGCACGTTTAGGGGACGTTGAGGCTCCACCGGGTTATAACGTCGTATAAACTTGCCACCATTAGGCGTATCGCAGTGCTACGTCTGTGTCTCGTCGTATCTAAGCCAAACTACCTCAACTTTACGAGTGTGAGGCTTATACTAAAAACGGGACATACCGGCCTAATTACGCATAACGATGGCCTAAGTCTTATTTTACTTATTCGACAGTACCTACCGTTGGACGCCACTTACACTTCTTTACTAAGAAACATAATGACTAACAGCCACATCAAGAATAGGGATTATACAAAACAAGATGCTAATATTAACATGCTTCTATATCCAAGAATGATACTTATCTACCTAGGCATCCTCCAACGCTTTACCCTCTCTCTCCATAACCTCGTCCGCAGACGCTGAATACCGCATTCTATAAACCCTGCTTGGTAGCCTAGTTCTTAGAGGGACGGTTGTCGAGGTGAGCGGTCACAGTGGGCTGGGTCTGAGTGCAGACCTGGGTGTTCAAGCCTCCGGCGTGGCAGTAGGTGTGGATGTCAACGTGGCCGAAGATGCCGCCGCTGTTGTCGGTCGTTAGTCTCACGGCCCAGTTCGTGAAAGAAAGAAAGAAAAAAAAAACATCACCACTATAGCAAGCGTTGAAATAGGGGTATCTTGAGAGCGGCATGGGGTAATGGGGTTCCAACTTACGACAACCCATCAACATCATGCTGCAGCCGCAGCGTGAAAGTCGACGCATCGCCTCCCGCCAGCACCTGGAAGTGGTACGAGGCGTCGCCGCAGTCGTAGAAGTCGGTCGGCAGCCCGTGGACCTGGGAGGCTGTGGCAGAACACACGATGCTGTGGCCGGCGGCGCCGGACAGCAGGTTGAACGAGACGCCATCCACGGCGCCGTCAGCTGTCTTGTGCACCCCGAATTCTGTGATGTTGGCGTCTTCTTGGTGGATTTGACGCGCTTGACTGGCTGAGGCGGCGAGGGCGGTGCTGATGAGGGCGAGGGTGAGGGCGGCGAACTGCATCTTGATTGTGGATTGGGTTTTTGGTCTGGTGCTTACGGGGTCTATGTGAACTGGCGAGTTGGATAGGTGATGGAGCGAGTGTAAAATGGCCGGGTCGAGCGAGATCTTTGAGCGAGTGTCTGTGTTTGGTGAGGAACCGAAAGAGAAGTCAATTGGAGGGCGCGAGCCGCGATTCTTATATCTGCCTGCGAGCCATGGTCCCTGGAAGTCGAGACCTCACGATACAAGTACATAGGCTACCTTCAAACACCACATCGAAATCGACGTCATCTCATTAAGCGGCAATATTAACTTGGTGCTAGTAAGAAGCCCAATGGAGATCCCAAAAGCCGGGATCATTGCTAAGTCGGGTAATTCTCCTGGCTTCGTGGTCCATCCCGTTTCTTTTTTCTATCGGGGAATACGAACCGCCTAACCAAGCTTTCTTCCTAAAATAAATTCCCATCGAATCTACGGATGCGGGCCGAACGGGGGCTAAAGGAGAATTGGTAAGGAAACTAGAGTAACATTAGCGTATACCTTAGGTAGTGATTAGTCCAATGCGTGCTGGTGAAACAGTGGTGATTTGCTCACGCTTGTGTTAGCCATCCCTTAGACCCTGCATCTATATTACAGAACAGCTAGTCTTACCATCTCCACAACTTGCCCCAGGTTTTATATCAAGTCGGGTCTAGCCTTCTGAGCTGTAGAAGAATCCGACGGTTAGATCCCAAGCGGCAGTGTAATTAGGAATAATCCGTCGGAAGCCAGTTTTGATGACAGAGCCGCTCCGAGGTTCCATATGAGTGAGGCGGTGTCATCAGAGGACGCTAGGGGGATGAAGGCCACGTAAAAGTATGAAAGTATGAAGATCTAATCCTGATAGGTATGGAATGAATAGGCTACGTGATGTTGATCGTCGGGAAATGATTCTCGGACAACCAACTGGCAATGACACTTTACAGAGATTATTTCGAGGACGATCACTGCAAGTCACCCAAGGCATATTGTCACTTAGTAGCTCGAGTGCCGTAAGCTTTTCCAAAACTTCGACACTCCCAATGCTCAGATGACACGCTGTTTTCTCACCGGCATTACGCAAATTGATCGTGTTGGGAGATTGATGATGACTTGTGGCTGGCGTCATCCATTCTCCCATGCCTCCTTAAGCGGATACACCACGTTGGGAATGCTCTATTAGGTCTTTATGTTGCGAAAATTCGTATTCAACACATTCCTCTTGAATACCTAATAACTCGTGTTCTTGGATAACCATTATACGGCTGGGTTTTGGACGTAGGTACCTAGGTACCTAGGTACCAGGTATCAATATAATATTCCATGCCTACCTGATTATGGTGAATTGTGGAAATGTGAATTAATTCTAACACTGAAGATATTACTGGATACTAACTCTACACTTTCACATAAAATTCTAACACTGTTTTAGCTGTCCATCCTCCTATACTCATTTTCGGCGTTAGTCGTTCGGAGATCAACATTACTTCAAGAACTGTGAACAGTGGTTCTATTAGATTTAGAGCCTACAAAGTTGAAAGAAAGGGTCTAGAAGATAGGTAGTAGTGAATTTTCATCCTATTAGGACGTAGACGATAAGGCCTGCGAGTTTTCGGCAGAGCTCTGGATATCCCATCTGGGAAACCCCTTCGGCTCCTCGGTTAGAACCCCAGAGCTCTGGCTCTCCTCTTCGTTGGATGAGTCCCAGTCCTCGAGCTCCTCCTCATCGCTCTCCTCCACATACTCGTCATCATCCGTCTCATCTACGACACCGCTGATATCTGTTGCGCTGACGGGGACTGAATAGGGGGACTCGCTTTTCCCCGAAAGCATGGCAGCCCTGATATCGGATCCTGGTATTAGATTCATCGTTCCCCCGATAGATACGAAAAGGGACTCGTCTGATGTATGAGCTGTCAGCTGCTTGCAGCGGTTCTCCCAGACTTCTTTTCGTAGGTAATTATGTATCAATTCTTCCTCGTCTACAGGCGCGCCGCCTTCGTCGACAAACTCCTGAATCACTAGCTTGATAAAGCGGAAATCTTCAGCCGAGTGGACGCTGCAATGCCAAACTTCCTTGCCGCCCAGCGTCCAGATGACGGCGAAGAAGACGTAGAAATCGGTGTCTTGGGGAGATTTAAAGCAGATTCGAAGTAGCCCAGATGTCAGGAACGAGCTGCCACCGTCAAAGGCGGGCAGCTTCAGCAGCGCTGTATTCTCGTCAAAGATCCCGTCCGGATGTGTTTCGATATCGTAGCCCACTGCTCCGAGGGGTGCACCACGTTTGCCCGTGGACAAGAGCCGTTTGGCGGTTGGGTCGACGAATAATAAAACGCCGTGTTTGAATATAGGGGGTCCGTGGAGCTTATATGGGCTTCCAAGTCGGGGTACATGCCGCGAGCGGATGAATAAGTTGAGCCGCTCCCTGGTATCTGTTGCTTCCTTTGACAACATGATAGGGTTCCGTAAAACCCGACTTCGGTCTAAAATGTTGGAGCCAGACCTACGCGGGTTCGTCCGCTGCACTTTATGTATTCAATTAGCTTCGTCTCTAAGAGAAATGTAAAGAGTCTTACTGGCAATGCATGCACGCATGTCGGGACGGCCCTGTAAAAGGCCCGCGTCAAGGACGACGAATAATTGTGTCAGGGTATATACGACAGGCAAGTAGATCGATAAACCTAAGTTCGTCAAAGAGTACGGCATTGGACTGTCCCAAGCATCGATTGGCACATAGTCTCCTGCATCGATGAAAGCAGCAGGTGACGGAGCAAGCATGTTGGTCCACTCCGTAGACACGCTTCCGTTTCGGCTCCAGCAGAAGATGGTGTGGTCATTCGAGGTTTTGATAATCTCTTCTTGTAAACGGATAAAAGCTTTAGAGCCTTCGCCGTACAGAAGTGGCATATTCACATCGAACAGCCCCAATAAGCAGTAGGCTATATCTTCCACACGGGTTGTCTCGCGCCGCGCAGCCCACGACATCTTCTTTGCGATGCTAACCGTATGTAAGTCGGCGCCCCCCCGAAGAAGTGGCTCCTCAATTCCGGTGATGGCGGAGATATCGCCGGCCAAGTCCGAGCGATCCCCGATCTTAACCCAAGAATTGGAATAAAATACCAATCGGCGCGGGGCAATTAGCTCCTGGAGCGTCCATCCGCGACGAAACCACTTGCTCTTCCGAAACGGATGCCGAGGGACGTCGGCTAGGTAAGCGTAGCAAATCCTGGAGCCCCTGTACCAGTTGTACATGGAATTGATGGCCTCAGTGAGCTCGGCCGAGCTAGCCTTGTCGATACAATTGGTATCGATCCATATCCAGTCAATTCCATCTTGCCGCGCTATTTTACACGCGCCGCGAATCTTGCGGTAGCCGGATTTCGTTTTGGTGGACGGGCTCAGGTCTACGAAGTCGCGGAAGCTGATCTCTTCCCCGTCCACCCAAGTATGGCTTAGCGTCGCATAGGGAGGAACCGCGGTACCGTGGAACTCCCTGAGCTCCAGAGACTCGGTGTTTAAGAGCCGCATTGCGTGGGCATGGCGAGAGCCGTGAACCGAGAATTCCTCTTTTTACTTGTTCCTGGTTAGACGCGGGGCTGATGCCGTTTCGACGAAGAAGCTGAAAGATGAAACACATGGGCTGTCGTAGCATATTTTCTCGGTAAGCAGGTAAGTCCAGGCCACACCGCTTCTGGCATACCTCCTACATACTCAATGTTTGATATATAGAATTATTAATATACGAACCCGGCTTGTATGCCTAGGAGGTATCCAGCATATACTCCTACAAGATATCCATAAATATTTTTTCCTCAATTTATTTTTACCTACCATAAAAGGGCAACACTTCCATGTCTGTTTTATATTCTATGTATTAGAATGACACACCGTTTTCATATGAGGTCTATTTCATGCTGAGTGCCTCATTTCCATTAGGCCTCAGCGAGATACTTCCGTAATACCAGCCTGTCTTGTTCTATACTACTCCTAACCTATATTCCATGATTGGTACTGAACGACTTATTTCAGCAGTTAGAGACCACTAACTTGTAGAGACTTTCGGTTTAGGATAACTTGGAAATTTCAACAAATATAAATATACGTAGCTTCAACAAGACCGCAATAATGAACCGTACAATTTACATACACACCCGGCACTTTTACGTAGTTCACATTCACACATCGCCCAAAAAGTCTAAAAAAAAAAAGCATATAATACTGGACGTCTTCGTTATCTAACAACTTCCCTACTTCTCCTTACTTCTTACTTCTTACAAATCGTGTGTGGTACCTAAGCGTAACCACCATCTCCCTGCCCTGGGAATCTCCCTCCCCCTCGCACCCCAACTAGCACCTACCACCTAGGAAATCCAATCCGAGGTACCTTAGGTATGCATCAAGAACCAGGTATGCCACAGCTTAACCACTACCACCACTTCCCCCTCTTAAATCACTAAACCACCTATCACCCCAACAACTCTCTTCCTCTTCATCTTTAATACGCAGCACCCTGCCGATAAAAGTCCTGCGGCGCACTCGGCTCCCCGCCTCCCCCATGTCCAGGCGGCACATACGCCTTATACTGGGGCTGCCCTTGCCCTTGCCCCTGTCCCTGTCCCTGTCCTCCGAACCCATGACCATGCGCCTGACTCGGCAGCGACTGTCTAGCATCGAAGGCCGCCCCGCTAGGCTGTAGCGGCGGGGGCGTCATAACGGGTTGAACGCCCGTGGGGATCGGAGGTGCTGACCCGGTGGGCTGCGGCGGCGGCGGGGCAGCTTGCGACTCGTAAGAGTCTTGGCGCTGGGGATTCGGGTTGTACGCTGCGTACTGGGGCTGCGATGGCCCGGATGCTCCTGGTCCTGGTCCTGGTCCCGGGGCGGAGGGGTGTTGATGGGAAGCGCCGGCGATGGCAAGGGGTGTGGGCACGCCTTGGGATAGAGTAGAAGGGGCAGAAGGAGCGGAAGGACCGGGGACGGTGGTGGGTGCTGATGGAGCGGATGGAGCCGTGGGGCTCGTGGCGTAGGGGTCATCTTGAGAGTAGACAGATGCGGAGTAGGGGTCTACTCGGCCGGGATTATGTGACGTCGCCACGGGAGAATCGTACGCCGAGGTAGCTAATTCTTGAGGATTACCGTAGGTACTCTGAGGTCGTGGGCCTGCCTGTGGAGGCGGTTGCGAGTACGCCTGGTAGGGTTGGGGCGGGGGAGACGAGGTCTGGATAGGAGCGGGCTGCTTGCCTACGGCTATCCGCGAGGGCTGATCTCTTGGGGGATATTGCTGCGGCGGCGGCTGGTTCGGCTGTGGGGGGACCTCCGCGCCGTGCAAATAGAACGGAGCGGGTGCTGGCGTCGGCCGTTGGAAGCTAGGAGGCGGCGACGTAGGCGGGTATTGATTCTGCTCTAAATATGGGTGAGCCCTCTTCGCGCAAAGGTGCCTGAATCTCACATACCTTGCGGAGGGGGCCCTTGAGGCCCAGGGGTATAGTATCTTTGAGGCTCTTGCTGGGCCGGGGGCGGTCCCTGAGGAGCAAAGCTGGGACCTGGGCCTGGACCTCCAGGGACTCCATATCCATGACTCATGAGCGGTCTTGGTGCGTATTGGTGGTAGTTAGGTTGAGGCGGGTGGGACATTGAGGATTCTAAGAGCGACTCGTAGTCTCTTCTAGCCTTGATAAACTTCTCATTTAACTGAGTGAAGTCTTCCTTCTTCTGAGAGTACTTCTCAATCAGCTTGATTAGTTTGGGCCGAATAGCCAGCGTTTGGTGGTAGAGTTTCTGGAACAGTTAGCAATCATGTACGTGCACATTAGAGCTACCTGAGACTTACCGATATCTCCTCATTATCCTCTTCCCTCGGGGATGCGTTGGATGTGCTCAAAAGAGTAAGAAGCTTCTCCACGTTCTTAATCTCGGCAAAAACCTCAGCCTCCATTTGCGCCTCACGTTGAAGCTCATCGGGGGTTGGGTCCGCAAGCTTCTCGACGTAGTTCAGAGGGAAAATGCCAGTCCTGCCCTTCAATGAGCCTCGCCACCAATCCTTGTAAACAGACTCGAGGACGGCTATGATGTCGCCCTTCTTAAATTCGAGCTCGCCTGGTTCGGATGGTATGAAATCGTATAGGGCGCGAACTCGCGATACGGTAGCGGCTGTTGTGCCGGTGGGATGAGACGGTATTGGCTCCGGCTGACTAGCGACAGCACTTGATCCTGCTCCCGAGCTCGGCCCCGCAGCAGACGGTCCGATCTGAATGGACTTCTTCCTTTCCTCTTCCTGCAATGATAGCTTCAGCGCCATCTGTAGCTCCTCCTCTTCCTTCTGTCGATCCAAGTCGGTAAGGCCGGTCTTCTGCGGGGCTGAGGGCGGTTGGAGGGTAGGATTGCTCTGCTTGAGGCGGTAGTAGGCGTCGTACATGATACCTAGGTCGGCATCCTTGCTGAACATATCGGACCACTCCTTCATCCGCTCCAGGATCTTTACCTTGACCTGTTGGTGGGTGTTGCGGTCGTTGGCAAGTTTGAGTAGGGCATCGGTAAATGCGCGGCTGGCGAGCTCGCGGTGCATGCTCTTGCCGCAGTTTTGGGAGAGCGCATTTGCGAGCTTACGGGATGGTTAGAGTCGGCTTGAGACGCGATGAAGATATGATAGAAGGCTACATGTACGTACCTCGAGGGTGTAGAGCTGAACATTGGCGTTGCGATGCGCAAGACGCTTGATCAAGCTCTGAACTGCTTGGTTTGGGCCATTTGGGTCGCTCGATACCTTGTCGCAGACCTCGATAATGGCGCCCCAGTCTTCGGATGTAAGGTTCTCGTCGGTCGCCTTGGCTGTAAGTAGAGATGTGTCAGTAACGTTGCTACATTGGGGGCTGAATGTGGTTGCGTTGCGCTGCGGTACATACCGATGACTTCGTCATAAGGTCCGACTGCTGTTCCCCGAAACATGGTGGGCAGCGAGCAAGAGAAAAAGACAATCACGATGGTTTTGTGCCAGTCAATAGAATCGACATAGAATTCCTTCTCCTTTATTTATCTTCAAAAGTCAGGTATCTTGTCGCGAAGGCCGAATGGCTCAAACGTATGATTATGGGAATAGTAATGGGAGTAATCGTAGTGGTGGTGGTAGTAGTTAAAGAAATAGATTGATATCAATGGTGGAGGCACTACAATTAAGGTATTGGCTGGTGGTAGAGCTTGCAGCCTGGAGTACATACATGTAATGGATGACGTTGGCCTGTGCTTAGTTAGGTATGCCTGGGTAGGAGTAGGTACGACCAGGTTACACTTGGGCAACTCCAGCGTTCTGGGTCCCAGCTTCGGGGGGGCAATGCTCGCCTAAGCATCCTAAAGCATGGGATAAAAAGGACCCTGTACAAGGCTCCATGAAGCTAGCGAATATACGAACCCGAACCCACCTTAAAAAGATAACGCGCAATGCGGTGACGTTCGATCATTTCTATCAATATCTTCTAGATTAGACTGCGCCTCTGCCTATCCAATTTCCAATAACACCAAGGCGGAGTAGTGGGCAAATTGTGAGGCGAAATGCGCTTCCACCCTGAAGATCCTTCAATGCATGATATAACTTTACTGCTCTATAGAATATAAAATGCGCATGTTTTGAAATTTCATCAAGCCGTGGCGTATAAATGTGTTAACTTGAAGAATCACTTTGGTGTATCACATTATGCGGTGGACATTAATACTGAAGGAGATAGTGATGATGATATATACTATGTATATTCTTAGATAGAGCTCTTAAATACCCATCATCTAATATACAATCCCAGCCCCAATCAAATAACCCTCAATATCAATAAAAGTCCTCGTCTCGGCGCGGTCCACTATATCCTCTCTATTCCATCTACGGCTTCTCCGAGACGACGGGCCTGGATCCCGAGCTACCTATGTAGCAGTCATACGGCGGCACCACTTCATCCCTAGACATCAGACCGAAACGGGGCGAATATGCGTTGCAGAAAAAAAACCCAATCCGTTCTGCCACGGCCCCCTTCCGAATAAAAACGCCAGACGGTCTTCCTCGAGCGTGTCATGATAATGAACCTCATAAAACCCGCTCTAGACTCCGGCCCTCGTTAAGAATGGTGTCATGTCCGCCCAAGAATTGCCGTCCAACTCCTCTCAAAAACCTTTCCGGGTCATCCAAGATATAAAAACAACAATGGCAATCTGTAGTTATAGTAGATCTCTAGCGAAGTATGCGTGTCATGCGGAATGGAAGCCTTGCATATCCCCTGAGGATTCCCGTGTCCTATATCGTGGATTGGGCGGCCAAGACGAATATAACACAATCGATCTTAACAGTGAAATAGAAACTCGCGTTGGATCGCAGGTAGAGTGGAGTAATGAGTGGAGTAACGCACGAAATCATGCCCAGCGACGATGTCTGTGACTGGTCTCATACCCTCCCCTATCGCTGGTGGATCCTATGCTGCCGCCGCCTCTGGCCTCTTCAAGACTACGACGCGTCTGGTCACGAGTGATCTCTGACATGTCGAAAAGAAGTGGCTCATCATCGGCCTCGTCTGCAGCAGTGCCGGTTACACCCAGGCCTGTGGCGCCACCTCGCGAATAGCCTCTACCAAATCTACTGCTAGAGCCCGCGAGACTGCCACTTCCTGAATGAGGAGGGGTGATACCCCGACCGGCGCTGCTGCCGTAGCGCCTGCTGTATGGTGAGCTGGAGAATCCGGTGTAGAGACCACCCGGAGGCCGGATTTCACGTTCAACGGACTCCGATTCCTGACCAATCGTATCCGGAGGGCTCGTTGCTCTGATATCAGCAGGAGACTGGAGGCCTGGCGCGGCCGCTTCGGCAGCGCCTAACCGTAGCAAAACACTTAAACTAGGAGGGTCACGGTCTTCTGCGCCGAGACTGACGCTGCGGTGAGCGTCAACATCGTCATCGTCAACCAGGGCACGGCTCTGATGAGCGACGGAGCTAGATCGCCTGCCATGTGGATAGGGTCGCGGGGATGTAGGGATGTCAATCGCCGTTGTTCCCTCATGCGTAGTTTGTGAGCTCACGGAGGGTTCTTCCGCAAGACCTTCGACCGTGCGAGTTCGCGACGCAACCCTCGTCGTAGGTGCGTAGTCAACACTTGAGTTTTCGCTCAAGCGGGACGGAATAGCCGGCGTATGCGGCGTGTGAGGCGACAATGGTTTCCCCGGCGATGAAGACGTCGACATGGGCGGAACATTAGTTAGCTGTCTGCTAGAGGAGCTGGATGAACGCTGTAATTGCATTGACGAGTTCATGGATTCGGTGAGTATGTTATTCGACTCGCGGATTTGGTGGAATTTGGACAATTGGATGGACGTCTTCTTAGTCGCCGCCGACTCGCCCTTCTTAGAAGGCTCGAAGCTTTGCAATGTTCTCCTGCTATCGATCATTTTTAGGAAGCTCTGAATGCTATCATCGTCGGTTTGGAAAGATCCAGAACTGCCACCTGCGCCAAGCTCATTCAATAAGCCAGAGCCGGGCTGGGCAACCGAGGATGACAGGCTTTGCTTGCCACTGCTGTTCTGGTCGTCATCGACCCTATTGGCACCACCAAGAGATGGCCGACTACGACGATGAGTGAAGCTACTACTGAATCGGCTAGAAACGGATGGCCTTGGTGAACTAGCAAGAGAGTTGTCCGCTGGAGCGGGAGCTGGTGCTCCTCGCAGGGAAGCCGGCATTCCTGCCGTCAATGAGGAGCGGTTTCGCACATGGGCACTTAGACCTGAAGGGCGATTAAGGGAATGAGGCGACGGTGGAACATCAGGGTCCTGCGGTCGAACTACTGGTGATCCAGAAAGAGAGCCATGCTTAAAAGGAGACGACTGGAAGGAGACGGACGGACGCCTCGATTCATGCGCTCCTCTAACTGATGGCCGTCGAGCGGGACCGCCAATTGGGAGAGTGTGTGGCGGTGCTTCGATACTCCCAGGTCGGGAGTCAGGCGGTGAACTAGTGTCCGAGCCTGGTGCTTTTACAGCCCTCAAGGCAGAAATAGGGCTTGTACCAATAGGCCCTTCGCCATGAAACGTGGATAAGCTACCGTACCGTTGTTGATTCTCGGTAATGTCCTGCGCATGCCGGTGATACGGAAGCGACCCTACTTCAGGGGCATAGGAGTCGCGGCGTCCATGGCCGCGATTTGCCAACGATGGTTTGAACATATCATCAGAGATAGCCATACCAATGCGAGAGCTCAAGAGAGACTCGGTTTCAACCACTTGGAAATTGCAGTGATTGCGGTAAGACACAGAAACGTAGAAGCGTCCCACTGGGACTTCAAGATCACCAAACATATAATCCGTAGAAACGTCTCCTCCGCCATCAAATAATGGTATCCTTAGGGTATCGGTCCCGTACGTTGGACGATCTCCTGAAGAAACTTCACATCGGACGGTTAATGCAGGATGACTGCCTTTAGTCTTGGAATTCCTGGCGAGCTTCCAAGCGGGTAATAGGCCTGTCGTTGTATATATAGAGCGCATCAAAATAATCGCCTTTTTGTAGACAGTCGGAAGTAGAGGGCCAAAGTCATTTAGCTGATCTGGTGGCTTGCCTTTTAACTCAACGCGCCACCGCTCCAGAACCAGGCGGGTTATGGGTTCCCCCTGACGACCGGTGCTACTATCGCTGGACTGGTCGGAAGAGTTGAGCGCTTCGAGGACGTCCCAGCGCTTCCCATTTTCGTCTAGAATTACTAAACTTTGGCCCCTTTTCAATCGAGACGCATCGAGATAGGTTTCGATTATTAGTGGAGGTGGTCGATTCTCAAACCCACCACACTGTTTCCATACACGAAATTCATCGCGGAAGTCGTCGATATCGTCCGTATCCAGTTGGAACTGTAGACCCTGCCTTATCAGCCCCAGAAACTCTCTTGCTAAGCGCCCTTCCTCAGAATCTAAACATACCCATTTGCTTGTTCTCCGCTCTTGAGACCTACCCACGAGAATTGGAGTTACTTGCATGCGTGTCTGTAAGATTACGGTACCCGCCTTCGAATATATATTCTATATTGGGGTTATCAATGAGCATTCATGACCACACCAGCATGACAGGTGAGAAACCAACCTGGATGATCTGGTCTAATTTCCTAACGGAATCCCGAGTAGGGCCTCCATCTCCACGACCTCCTCCATTCCCTCCTGTTGCCGTCCCCTCCGGAGCCCTGAAGCTCTGCCTAGATGACGTGCGACTAATAGGGCTTGTTGGATCTCTCTGATTATTCGTTCTTGTGGGATTTGTCTGTTGTGACAAGGCGGGGGAGGCTGTGCGAGGCGGGGCGCGGGGAGTTTGATGCATCTTGAAGTCGTCGAAGCCCAGGCTATGCGAGAGCCTGGTAGAGACTATTGTAGGTAGAGATAGAGGAGTTATTGGTTCGTTGGTCAGATCGGGACGATGCACACAATCTCGCTGATACCGAATCTCGAGTAGATCATGCCACAGGGCGAGATGTCGGCGATACCGCGAGGAAGTTACGAGGATCCAACTAGATTAGATGGAAATGGGAGCTCTGGTTCGATGCCACCGAACTTTGGCATCCATTGTTCGTAAACTGTAATATAGGGTAGGCAGATAGAATAGACATATGCTAGTTTATAGGGAATGAAACTCCAGAGAGCTTGGTGGAGGCGGTGTTCGCAAGTTACTCAGACAGGGTGTCGATCCACGTAGGCAGACATACAGAGACAATACAGACAAAGGATCGATTGTGATGGTTTGTATTGGTATGGTGCTGCGTTGAACTGTATGGTAGCTGGCAGGAGAACGTGGCGGGCGGCTCTGCTAACTGGATGCGGGTTGCTGCAGGGTTGGGGGAAGCTAGGTAAGCTAGGCGAATTGGGCCATGGTGAAAGTGTGCCTAGAGGACGGAGAATTGGTGAATGGTGAATTAATTGCGCCGATATGTTTATGCTTCGGTTGGGGGTTGTTGCTGGGTGTTGCTGGGTTGTTGGATGCAGTTGGGCGGAAGTAAACCGGGAAGATGATTGTCTACTGTTGACCCGATTGGAGTTGCGTGAGAGTGTTGCGATTAGTCGCAAGGAGGAATCAAATCAGGATGAAGGGGTCTAAGAAAGAGAGAGGACGCCGGGGGACAGTCAGACGGTCTGCTCCTCGTGATCTTTTCTTCCCAAGTAACCTTGTGGCCATCCGTCATCGGTCCGGACCGTGCTAGAGAAGATTGGTGGAGAGAACCCAGGCAGTCCAGGGAGGTTTTTGGGTTGGGAGGCCGAGCGAAGCAGCAAAAGATAGAAAATAAGATGACGAGCGGACCGCCTGATAAGACTAGACAAAGTAAGCCAAGACAACACAATGCCTTGTGATTGGTCGGCTATGACGACTTTGTTAGCTGTTTTTGTATTTAGTCCCAAGATTGTACCTAAATGTACGTACCTCTATGTAGGATGTTGTATTTATGTACAGGATGGAAAGTGCGAGGATTACACAGGAATAGGTACCTATACTCAATACAAGAGAATAACTAAAAATCTCAATGTTGAGAAACTCTAAAACTGCAGATTCAAAGAAACTGAATACATGGAAGTTCTTTAACCAGGTCAATAAAGATACCACGAGTTTCTATAAATATGATCCAATGCGATCGATACACTAACAGGAACAACAAAAAAAAACAAAGAAAGAAAAGAAGGACATTGAACAATGTACATGTGTGTATGCAAATCGTGGACAACGGAAACCTACAGCAGCATCTAATTGATCCAAACATTAGTCGACAGGGTATAGGTAATATACGAAGAAGAGTCACTTTTTAAACAAAATGGGACCTTGGAGTCCTACGTTGGCCTCTATTCTGCCTGCAAGGTGCCTGGGGATTGGGATTACTAGGATGGGCTCAACTTTGAATGCCGCTTCTAGCTGTTTATTAGCTGCAGTTCTATGCTGCAGCCAGCCAGGCCACAGGCGCAGGGCCACGCACGTTTCCCAGGTTGTCGCAACAATTACTGCTGCAAGCTATTCCCCATCTCCGCAACGTCTGAACCAAAATACAGAACCAGAACTCACACACCCCCCTTGTTTCTGTTTAGTCATTGGCCTCCTCCTCGCTGCAGGACTTAAAACATCCTCTTAGAAGGCACAGGGTCCAACTGCTTTTGTGATTGGTAACAGGGTCATGCTAGGCTCTAACATTGACAACGTCTTGCTTCTCCATGACGAATTCAATCCTCACCGAAACTATCTGGCATCCTTGGGTTACGGTATAGAACTATAGAACGAATAGACTGTCCTCTACAATACTACTATACAAATGCCGGAGGATTACCTACTATGCCTTATCTAGTATCCAGTCAGTCACATTCACACCGGTTCATCTGACCACTCGCATCACACTCCTGATAAGACAGGCCCCTAGGTAAGAAGATAGACTTGTCCATTAGCCGTAGATTGTTCCTGCGTTATGAAACCCTTGGTTCTGTGCGAGTTAAGTGGTAAGTACGTTACAATTACGACGGCTAGCTCGGATTAAATGCAATTGGGCCACCTCAGTAGCTATAAAATGCGCATTTAGGTAGATACTGCAGCATGTAGTGAGCTAGAAAACGCTCCTATAACGATACCTCCTGCCACCGAAAAGTCAACCAACTCGCTATCGAATGGGCGGTTTTGCAGGGTGACGTGTCGATTGAATGTATATATGGCATCTATAAACACTCTCGCATATATCGTATGCCTTTGCTTGGCTTCAGACCTACTACTGGAAGCTCGTCTCGAGTAAATGAGGCTTCCTATCCCTCAAGTCCAGCAGCATCTCGCCAAACAGGCCGTTGGCCCAAGAGAACCACTCTCGCGTCCATACCGTCTCATCGAACGTATTTACAGACTCGTGAATTAACCCCAGCCCGTCCGTCGACGAAACGAGCATCTGCAGCCCCGCGACGATCTCGCTATCGTCGTCCGAAGTCAAGAGTGACGTGATGATTGACATTGGCCAGGCCCTTCCGGGTCCAACATGTGGACCGCCCGTACTGGGTGCATGTTAGCATCGCTCCTTTTGAATCGTGGTCTCATATAATTTAAAGCCGACATACCCATTCAGCACTGGCCCGTGCATATAATACGGGTTCCACGTGGAAAGTACGAATCTCCGCGTGTTCTGATACGTCTCGTCCGAGGCGTCCAGATAATCTAAAATTGGCGCGCTCAATAAACTCGGAACGTTGGCATCGTCCATCAAGTTACTCGATCCAAACCCATCGACTTCATACGCATATATCTCCCCTAAAACCGGATGTTGCACCTTGCCATGTGCCTCAATCCCATCTCGCACGCTCGACGCAAAGTCGCTCATGCGTTGGGCGAGGCCAGCATCGTGCGCCTCCATTATTTTGGCGCATTTTCCAAGATAGCTTGAGAATTGCATATTCGCTGGAATGAACAATTGGTAGATGGTTGAGTCGTCAGAGGGGCGGAACGCGCTACGGACCAATCCGGTGCCGCTTTTGACGGGGTTGCCGGCTCCAGTATTCGAAAGGGTCTCCGTCGCGCTGGTGCTTCCTCGTTGGAAAGTGTACGGCGACTGGTTAACAGATCCGTCATCAGCGTAAGTCCCGATAAGAAGGCCTTCGGCTACGTCGAGAATCGTTTCAATTGCCCTCATCCACTGGAACCTGCCGAAGAAATCGGTATCTCCGGTCTTGCTATAATAGTCGGATGACAATTGCAAGAAAGCCGAAATCGAGTCTAGTTCGTACTTGCACTCGAAAACGAAGCTCGTGTTATACGGGGGCGTCACTTGATCGGTGTCTGCATACCCGTTATCTTGAGGTGGAAGTCCGGATTCTGTAGGCGCTTGGAATGCATTGCAGTACGGATTCCGTAGAATGTATCGCGACTGTAGGTTGATGGCGCCGCGGAACAGAGATGCTATTGAGTTTGGGCTATCATCGGCCCTTAGCAATGACCTGTAGCTGCGCATCTGATTCGCGCTGTCGCGAAGCCACATAGCTACAATGTCTCCAGTCGTAATAAAGGTGAGCTTAAGGGGATGTTAACATGATTGCAACAAGTACAGGAACAGATCAGTGTACCTCTTCCGTCGACTCATCGGCGGCATACCCTTTCCATGTCACCGTAGTGTCCAATGTGTTTGGGAAGGCATTCTCGAATAGCCGGAAGAGATCAGGGTCTTTGACCAGCTCTTTCATGTCCTCAATAGCTACTTCAACATCCGAAGAGTTGAATCTCCGACATGCTGCTGTAGGTCTTTGATATGAAAGCTGATACTTTCCTGCCGAGAAGGGTTCGTGCCTTTCCCTGGAATAAGCGTCATAGTTGGGGCACTGCGCCGAGACTATACGAATGATACACCAAAGGAAGCTAAACAGCAGGGGTAAAAGAGCCATTGTACCTAACTCGGATAGTCCTGGAGGAATCTCCAATGACGTGTAGATGGATCATTAGGCATAGACGTAGGTCTAGGACTTCCCAAAACCAGAAGAGCGAGGCACCCAGTAATATTTGAATTCATTAGATCTGATCTGTTGATTGTCTTTCAGGTTATGCTTTCTAGACTGCAGATCGACGCGGAGCAAGCCTTGTCACGCCGCCTGCTGAGGGCTCCCGACTGGCCATGTTTATCACCCTTGCAGATGCCCCTGGCCACAAAATGAGCATATGACGTTAATTTGGTAAGCCATTCTTTGTAGCGGTTCGAGGAAATAAACAATAATAAAGCCGAGATGGGACATAGGGAATGCGGGGAAAGCCTGGCTCGTTCGATGCAGGCGACCTCAAGGGGACACCACAGGAGTGGTAACCCATTGTGATTTGACTGTTTGCTAAATATTTATTAGCTCCCTGGCTTCAGGCACGGCTCCCAATTGGTAGACCATGAATACGGGTTGGTCCATCTCTGCATCTTCCGAAGCTCGAATCCTTTATTTTGAGAGCTTCCTAATAAAGCTGGATCGATCAGTATTTCCCCGCCCTTTGAGGCTCGTAGCTACTCGGGGTAAGATTAGGTACATGTATCTATGAATCATAGTGAACATCGGGGTAGCCGGGGGCATCTCGTGGATCTTCGGAACCCCAAATTTCAAGGACAAGCCACTAGAGCGCCGGCATTCTACCATCCCCTCACACCTACCTGCTAAGTCATAACTCGGAAACGATGTTTGTTGACCCTGTTCAATTCCATACAGTGAGCCGAGTTTCACCACAGCTAACCTTAAAGATTACTGGCATGTCGCTTCATTTCTCCAGTCTGGGAAATTTGGTTATGTGAGATTAAGTAGAGTGGAGTTGTCATCATGCGGGGACGCGAACGAATTTAAGTTAGAGATCTTGCGGGTTACGTAATAACCTTATGCACTTCAAATTTCTCACCAAATTTGCCTACATCTCTGCCTCTTTTTCGGACTAACTGCAAAATAATGACCAAACATTCTAGCGCCCTCAGCCTTAATGACAACTGCTTGGCTATTTTTCAAGCTTAACGGTATGGAAATTTACACGACCTACGGAACCCGTGTATCTGGTAGGTGTCTCTTGATGTGTCAATCTACTTTCATTTAGGATGGCCTTTATTTGTAAGAAGACATTAAAATGATCTCGGATGCTCCAGACGCGTCCAGAATTTTACATTCCTCCCACTATTATCTTCATATGCTTTAAGCGTTCCCAGCAAGATGCTATAGGCTCTGAGGTGGAAGAATATTGTTCTTTTAGAAGCTATATAATTATTCAAAAACTATTTTGAGCAAAGCAAAACTCCGTTAATTCAAGACCGTCCTAGCGCAAGTGGCCCTAGGATCATGCAAAGTTCCTCTCTAGCCCTGGATGCGCTGAATGAGCGTGTCGCCGAGACCCTGGATGCTGGACTCGAACTCATCGTAGTTCTTTGCATCCCACTTCGCACCATTCTTGCCGGGAACAGCGTCCTTGCCGGTGAAAGCAATGTATAACACGTCGTTCTCATCATGGCCGTTATTTCCGGTCATACTCTTTCCGAAGCATGCGGTAGCTAAGGAGATCGAGGCCTCTCCTACGACGGACTTCTCACCATCGTCACCATTCTCGTCACCCCAGACTCCGTAGATCTGACTTTGGTCAGTTATTATTCAATTCAAGGATAGGTACCAGAGTCTCTTACCAGCTTGTCGCCGCATACGACTGCCATAACGCTCAACGGTTCAACGCCGTGCTCCTGGGGGTCGAACTCAGTAAAACCCGGCTTGCTGCCCACGTTTCCGAAGACAACATAGGGATGGATGTTGGCATCCAGGTCCCTAACACCTTTGCCATATCCTCTCACAGTGTCGGCGAAGGATGTGATCGATTGGGTATCACCTGAGTTTCCACAGCGACCATCATCAGCCGCACTGCCTTGCGTACCGTCGCAATCGATATCCATGTTCGCAAATTGGCCGTTCTTTCCTGTGATATAAATGACCTTCTCGTCGTTCAGATGGTCGCCGCAGTAACTGAAGGCTGATACTTACATTAGTTTTGTTCCTGGAGAACATGTAGAGAATTTACTAATAGGTAGATACTTACAGTTGTCATCATTATATTCACTATAGAATCCCGTCGCCAGAGGTGAGCTACATTGGCCTTGACTCTTAATGCTATTGTAGAAGCTCCGGACGTTGGAGGGCACGTCCCTGGCGACTGACGCGCTCAGCAGCATGGAAACTCCGACGAGGCTCTTGAAAGACATTTTGTAATATGGGAAATTACTTAGGGGAAGTGGCCTGAGGATATGGATCAAGTCTAACGAGTATCTGGCTTGAGGATTCTGAACACCGATGAATGGAGCGGACTCGTGGTATTTGTAGAGTTTCCGTGTGGTAACACATGGCTGATCGTTCATCCCTATCTAGAAGGAGCTTCATAATGCGGTTACATTCCCTGCAACGTCCTAGTCATAGGCCGACCTCTTAAGCCGTAACAGAATTTCAGCTAGCCCGATATCTCGGCAACTATAATTAGAAGTACTCTTTATGGCACCTTATGGCGACGCAGGTAAGGCTGCGGCTGAAAAGCCGGGCCTGAAATTTTATTAAATTACCTGAGTGTATCACGTAAACGGCAAGCCCCTGATTAGCTGCATCTGGTCACTACTGGCTGACTGGCTTATCAACTAGAAATATCCCCCAAACGTTGTCAATACTTTCCACAGATGTCTTAATGTTGCGCAAGGAATAATACTTGTCTACATCACTACCTACCCTATAAACTGCTATTGCCCGATATGGGAGTTGGAAGATATATGACGCTATCCTCAAACAGGCCGTCTCCCGTTAAGCTTAATTTCACGTTGTCCTATTGGCTGGTTCGTATAAGCAACTCCACGCCGGCTGTTCTATGTACCCCTTAATCTGTACCTATATTGAATCTCCTTCCAAACCAAGAACTACTCTGCTTAGAATCATCATAAGTCTTTGTCAAGCTCTTATGCTTGGCGATCTTCTTAGTTCCTAGCCACCTAGGGTTTAATCATACTATATTGCCCCTTTGGAGAAGATTTGCTTCGATATCACTCATATTGGAATATGAAAATCGTCAGAATTCTAATAACTCGTAAGTATTTTTTGGTCAAATAACGTCATTATAATGTATTCTATGTTGTTTAGGTAACTACCTAGGTGGCTTATGGGATTAATAAGAAGTACAATTTCCCCTGATTGAGATGTTGTTGAGTAGCGCTCATTGAAGCCATAGAACTTCATCCCTCAACGTAGGATGTATGCTCGCGCCATCCTCCATGAACTCAGTCACTCCTATTTGCTGTAAATAAGAAGATTCGACATAAACGAGATAATATTATTCAATGTTTAAGTTATAAACTATTAATTAGCACCGATGATACCTCTCCAAGTCGATCACAGTTGACGTTTCGTCTGTAGATTGTAGAAGTCAGATTATCGAGATATTGTCCGCGTATCAATCTTAAACTCGTGCCCGTAAATGGTGAGGGATGACGTCTGATATCTTAATCATATTTGAGCCTCGTATGGGCTATGTTTGTAAAGGTACCTACTCCAATCTAAATTCTCGCCTTCTCCGATGATCTCAAGCCACCAACCCCCAACCGCAACATTATAAAGAATACAATCGCATACTTATCTGTCTATTTGGATATACTTAATCCTGCATTTATGATTGTGCTTTAGTTCCATATGTTTATGAGACATTTAGGTTAGGAGTCTCGTTAACCTTTCGTACCTAGTCATGATGTCATCACATACTCATGATGTCGACGACTTATATATACTTTTAGGAGCCTGCAAGCCCTGACATTCCTTCTTCAAATGTTTCGATTCTCTTCTGTCCCAATCCGAGTACACGGTCGCCGTGTAAAGGATATCTTTTGCAAAATGCCCTCGTCTACATCTCCACACCCGGATCAACGGGGTGTCGAGCCTCACCCAGAGAGACCCCGCAATGTCACCGGTGATGTAGATTATACGCCTCACACAGAAAAGTCTATCCCAATCTCATCTTCTCGAGAAATAATCAAGAAGAAGATCCTTAATCTGTACTGCGGAAGTGCATCGGAGGATGACATGAAAGTCTACGCCGAGAAAGCTATATACGATGACCCTTTTAGCTACTGCGATACGAGGTAATCCCTATCCAAGAAAGCTTGGGTCGGAGTCAATATTAACTGAACGCATCCAGATACAAGATAGCAGGTCAGTGGTACGGACTTCCGAAGCTCTTCTCGAAGCTGGAGTCACTGGGAATGGAGGTCACATCCTCAACCGAACATGAGCTCGTTTGGAAACAGCGGCACAAGTACACTTTTGCTGGGATCCATGCGTCGAAGACCATAGACAGCTTGGTCAGCCTAAGGCTCGAGGGCAAGGAACCTGATGAGAGAGTGGTGTACCACAAAGATATGTGGAATGAGAAGGACTACTCCCACGAAGGCTTGGGCGCCATATTGAAGAAATTGAATGGGTAAGTTCGGGCCATATCAAGTAATTAATATAAGACGAGAGCTGATGCATGCTATAGAGATAAGTTGACGTACATTACTAAGCCACCAGAATCTATTTAAGATAGGAGTATGATCTAAGCTCGTCGAGGATATTCATGGAACTATTTTATCTTATGACCTAAGGTGTCAGTAAACATTAGATGCCTTAAGATATTATTAAACCTGAATTAAGCGATAATAGTTTATTACCGTGACATGAGAACTGAAAGACCCGAAATCGACCCATATGAGAAGCGATTATCTAATATGTGACATCCAAGTTCTCTAAAATCGGTTTCAAGGAATGTGTTGAATAGGCTATTTCTAGGTAAAATGCGCAATATGTATAGCAAAGGAATAACTCCAATTATGATTCCCACGACATTGAGTGTAAAGAAAGTTCCAAAATTTCTCTTATATCTTATCCCGATGCCTTCAGCCCTTAATCACAATTGACTACGACTCTCGCGCCACCTGCCTCGCAGTGATTGTTATGGCCGGAGCAATGGTAGTGGTTCATCTTTCCACAGCAAACGGCCTCGCCGGTCACCAAGTGGCAGTATCCTCTGCCACCGCACTTGCCACCGTCGTCGAATCGGCATTGCTATTGTAGAGGTCGTTAAATTTTTATCCTTTTACTTCATCCAGGAGGATATACTTACACCATTGGTTCTTCCTCGCGTTTCGAGTAGCTCGGGCTCTGCTGGCGACGCAAACGCCGTAATGGGCATGAGGAGCCCGGTGATAGCAACGAGGGCAGCGGTGACGGACTTGGCGAGCATTTTCTATAGACTGGTGATATGATATATCTTAGAGATAGGGATGCCATGAATGATTGTTCAAAGTTGTGGATGATCGAGTTGAAGTGACTGGTGCTGAAAACGTTGTCTCAATATGAGAGAAACAGGTCCTTATATACCCTCATCCCGCCTGTCTAAATTTCGATATCGAAGTAACTACATGGTACTTGGGATAACTCATTCGTGTTACTAAGGCATTGCTTGTAATGTGGCGAAGTTTACACAACAGCTCTACCAGTCTGGCTCTCTCAGCCTCTCTTTTGATATCCATGCGACTTGTTGAATTGAAACGCCAACTTGGCACATGTGGAACTATGAGCTTGGCCTCGTATCTCGATGTTGTCATTGGTTTCTAAAATGGTAATATGGATAACAAAAATTAACTAAACGCTGACGCCGGATGGGCGAGAAAGGTATTGATCATGTTTACGAGGAGTCGTGTTATATCATACCATGAAATCTTCCTTTGATGCTCAAGAAGATACCTACCTAAGGTACCTGTCTTATGTAAACGATTAGTTGGTTTCTTTTAGGCTATTGCTCCTGAGTGCGATTTTAGGCCGTGGATGAAGCCAACTATTGGTCAGAAGTGATGGTTTCTCTCCATCAAAATCGTAGAAAACCCACAGGTAGGTATTCAAGCAAAGCCATCTTCGCCGACCCGTTGTTGAGTGGAGTCACGATCTGAGAACCAAGAGTTCGAGTTTATAACTACGCAAAAGGTGATTCATCGCAAGGACGAATTAGATCCGCCAAGTCGTTGCTCAGCCCTACCGAGTATCGCCTTTTCTGTCGAAATTCGCCGTGGGTCTTTTTCTAATTTTCCATATCGATGCAATGAACAGGGATAAAAATAGTGGGCGGGCTTTGTACAGAACCGTTACTGTGTGCTCCAAAGGGGTCGAGTTTACTTAGAGTATGTGGATTCGGTTACTTCCAGAGATAGATGCTGGTGTACCGAAGTAAAGACAACCCCTGAGACGGTAGCCCTAATATGCTGTGAGAGTTAATGCGAATATGATTTGAGCAAAATTGCCTGTGCTTTTTACAAGTATCCTAGTACTGCTTAGGTAATCGCTGTTTACTGAAAGCTGCGGTGAACTTTTGCAGGTGTGCTGAAATCCGATCGAATATCATTTACTTGAGCTATATCCGTGATTCGAATGTTTCATGTATAAGAAATCATTTCATGATAGCTTAACAAGATCAATAGAACGGCTCTCTAGCAACTGCTGCGATATTACAGACGCTTCAAGCATATCTTTTCCAAGCTTGGGACCGTAGTATTACCTAAGACACGTGCTTTGGTTGGTCCCAGCTTTTCCATATTGAAAGCCGAATTGCCCGAGTCCAACCGTCCATCTAAAAGTCTCCAATAACTGATAGAGACACCATATTCATGGCAACCTCCTTATCTGCATCCCATTTCTGTAGGACGGCATGATTTACCCTTGAGACGACGATGGAGCGTCGGTGTGGGAACATCGATCAGTAGGCTGCGGCGACCACTGGCAAGATTACAGGGTCGAGGCCCGGAATTCCGTCTAGTGCACTAGCCGATGTCTGGAGCAAGCCACCAAAAAAGGCTGGCTAAGACGCGGCCTTGACGGTGGTCGATATTAAAGAATCCGCCAAACTGCCAAATCATTTTAATTATTCATTTAAATCATATAAGGAATTATATATATATGTGGGATATTCTTATATATAATATATATAATGGTTTAATGAATATATATGAAAATTAAAATAATTTAATCGCGATAATTAAATTTATTAATATTAAAATTTTAATTTTAACTAATTTTTTTTTATAAAAAATAAAGTTTATAAAGTTATAAGTGTTATTAATAATTAAAGTTTTAAAAGCGTTATTTATAATTAAAGTTTTTAAAAATAATATTAATAATAATTAAAAAAAAGTAAGTAAAAAAGGTAATATTTTAATTAAAAGTAAAATTTATAATTATTAAAAATATTAATTAATTAAGTTTAAGTTAAATATTTAATAAGTAATATATTATTATAATATATTAATAATAGTATTAATTAATATTAATAAATAAGTAATATTTAATATTATTTAAATTAAATATTAAAACTAAGTTAATTTAAACTTAAATATTAATTTAATAAAAAAGTAAAACTTAATATTATTTAATTTAAAATATTAAAGTTAAGTTTATTTAAGCTTAAATAATATATTAAATAATAATATTAATATTATTTTATTTAAAACTTAAGCCTTAAATATTTAAGTTATTAAAGTTAACCTATTTATATAAAATAATAATAATATTTTAATTTATTAATTTTAAAGGGATAATTTTTATAAAGTTAAGGTTTAACTTTAACCTTTTTAAGTTAATAAATAAGTTAACTTTAAATATTATTAAACTTATATTATTTTAACTTAAAAAGGTAATTATAAAATTAATTATTAAATTTAATTTAAACGAGTTAATTATAAAAAAGTAACTAAGGTTTAATTAAAAAGCAATCTTTTTAAACTTTATAATATATATAATTAAAGTTTTTAAACTTAAAATTAATATTAATATTAATATTATTATTATAACCATTTTTATTCCTTTTAAACGAATAGTTAAAATCTTTAAATTTAAAATTAATATTAATATTATTACTATTATAATTAATAACCTTTTTACTAATAATAAAATCTTACATATTTATATCGTTAATATTATATATATTTTTAATAGCCTTTTTATAATTAAACTAAAAACATTTATTAAAAAGTAAAGATAAATAAATAGGAGTTTTAATAAAAGGGATATTATTTATTAAAAATATAAATATTATATAAAAATTCGTAAACTATTTATTTAATGTGTTTTTATAAATGTATATAATAATGTTATATAGCTTTAAAATAAAAAAAAGTTAAATTATAATATTTTTTAAAATACTTTAAATAAAATAGGTAAAAAGGTATTTAAAAAATATATTATATAATTAATATAATAAATAATTTTAAAATATATCCTTTAACTTATAAAATATTATAAGTAATTAATATAATATATATATGATTAATATATGTTAATTACCATATAATTTAAAAAAGATAGTAAATATTTTATTATTAAATATTTTATATATATTAATATAAAAAAGGAAAGTATTATTAAAATTTTTAATCTTATAAAAGTTATTTTATATTTAAACATATTAATTTATATTATTTATATTAAATTAAAATTTTTTAATTAAAGGAATAATATAAACCTTCTCCATACTAATTATAACCTTTATTAAATAATAGCACTTATTTTATAATATCATTATAAATTAATTTAAAATATATAAGCCTTAAACCTTTAATTAAAGTATTTTAACAATATAAATATTATATTATAACTTTAATAAATTATTATATAAAAATTATTAATAAGTAAAGTTTAAAATAATAAAATATAGTTTTATAAAATATAATTAAAATAATAATATAAAAGGAATAATTATAAAACATTTATTATTTAAGCTATAAATAAAATTATAAAAGTAATAATTATTTGTAAGTAAAATATTATTAACTAATTATAAGATATAATAGTTAATAATATTAGTAATAAAAAATAATAAGAAAAAAGATTTAACCGATTTTTCCTTAGCTTAAGCATTTTTAACTAATATATAATTAATATAATAAGTTAAATTATAATATATATTATTATTATTTAATATAAAAAACTTTAATAATAACTTATATTTATAAGGATAATTAAGATAAAAAATCTTAATAAAAGGTATATATTTATATAATAATATTATACCTAAATAATATAACTTAAGAAACTATATAATTATTAAAAATAATTTTTTAAACTATATATTTATATTATATTAAAAAGGTTAAAATATTTTTAATTAAAAAAAAGTAAGTTTAAAATATATATATAAAATTTCTAATTAAAATTATTAATATAATTCCTATTTAAAAATATATTAATATTAATTAATTATAAAAAAATTAAAAGTTTAAAAAAAACCATTAAAAAGATAATATTTTAATATCTCTAATTATTTACATTTATTTTATTAACATATATTATATATTAAACTTAATTCTTTATATTTATAATAAAATATTAGTTATTTTATATTCTAATATTACTAGTTTTAAAAAAGATAAAATAATAATAATTAAAAAAAAATTATAATTTATTACCTAAACTATACCTTATTTATTAAATTATTAACTTTTTATATTTTAAATTATAGCTTTTTAAATTATAAAATTATTTATTATACTTATTATATTATTATAAGTAATATTTAAAAACCTAGTAAAAATTAAAAGGTATAAAATAAAGGTTTTTTCTTTTTATTTAAACATATTAAATTAAAAAGAATAATATTTATTAATAATTTTATCTTTATTAAATGATATTATTTTTATATTCTTTTATTTATTAATAATTAAGCTTTTTCTCTTATTTTTTTAAGTTATATTAATTTTATATTATAAATAAACCTTACCTAATCATACCTAATTTTTATAATTAGATTTATTTAAAAGAAATATTTATATTATAAAAGGCTTTAAAAATTAAATATACCTTAATTATTACTATTTATCATAAAGTTCTAAATATTAATATATTAAATATTAATAGTTTAAACATTAATAATTTTTACTTATATATTAATAACTTTATTTTTCTTATTTTTTAAAGCTTAAGTAATTATAATAATAATAAAAGCTTATACCTTATAACTTATAATTTTATATTTATAATAAAAGGTTATATTATATTAAAAACTTATTAAAATTAAGTAATTATTAATAATATAATTAAATTTAAGCTTAAAAATAACATTAAATATAAAAGGTTTATTAATCATTTATATAATATAATTTTCCTTTATAATAATATTTATATTCTTTATAATAGAAATTATATTATTATAATTTCGAAATTTAATTTAATATATAAGGGTAAATATTATCTTAACATATATGTATAAAATTTATTAAATAAATTAAAAGATTTAAATATATAAGTATTTTCTTTTTATTAAAATTATTCCTATTATTTAATTATATATATACTAATAAAGTTCTTTTTCATTTATTTCATTTAAGCTATTTTTATTTATTATATTATTAATATAATAAATAATAATAATGTTAATAACTAATATTTTATCTATTATATAATTATAAATAAAAATAATTTAAAAATATATTAATATAAAATAACCTTTAATAATAAGATTAATAAATTATTTATTAAAGCTATTAATAGAAAAAGGTAAAAATAAGATAATAATTATATTATTAAAGTTAATTTTATTATTAAAAAATGATAAAAGCTTTATTACTTATATTATATAAGAAAGATTAAATAAGAATTAGATAATAATATATTTAAGCTTAGCAACTATAATAGATTAAGTAATTATTACTTAAATAATGTTAATTACTCTTTTAATAATTATAATTAAAAATTTAAACACTTTTTATAACATATTATATTAAAGCTTTTAAGCTTTATAAAAAGTTTAGCTAATAATAATAAAAGTTTTAATTATAATAATTAAGGCTAATTTAAATCTTTATTATTAGCTTTAATAATTCTTATAAATAAAAAGGTATCTTATAATTATTTTTATTTACTTAATTTTAATAAATATATTTATTAAAAAAATGGTTATTAATTATAAGTTTAATATATATAAATTAAATTATGGTGATATTTATAAGGATATATAATATAATAATATTAAGGATTTATTTTCATTACTTTAATAAGTAATTAATAACTTAAATTAAATTTTTCTTTATTATAATATTTTTTAATATTATATACTTATTAATGAAAATGATAATATAACTTTATATTAATGGTAATATAGTTTTATAAAATAATTGATTTTAATTAATTATATATATTATAAGGTTATTTAGCCTTAATTACCTTTTTAAAATAATATAAGATAAATATTATTATAATAGCTTTAAAAATTATAATATTTTTATATATAATAACAATTTTAAAATATTTTTTAATAATTTATATTTTAATTAAATAAAAATGTATTATAATATAACTTATATTCCTAAAATTATTTTAATTATTTCTTTTAAAAGATATAAGTTTTAATTAAATATACTTTATATTATTAAAGTTATTTATATTTTATTATTATAATTATAAATTTATATATAATTAGTAATAATATTTTATTATTTTTTAAAAAATAATATTTCTCTTATAAAGTTATTATAAAGCCTTTATATTATTAATGGTTAAATTATTAAATAAAATATTTAAGTTTTTAATAAAGGAAGGTTATAATTATATTATAAGGTTATATATAATATAAAAGGATAATTTAAATTAAGTAAATAAATTATTTCTTTTTTAATATTTTATTTATAAGAATTTTAATAAAGAAGTATTAATTAATTAAAGTTTTATTTAATAAAAAATCTATCTTTTTTATTATTAATAAATAATTAATATTATATTTATTAAACTTAATATTATAAGATATTAGTAATTAAAGGTTTTTAATTAGGTTAAAATGTCATTACAAAGTAAATAAAATTATACAAATTTATATTTATATATCTCCTTTTAAAAAATTCATTTAATTAATTTATAAAATATATATAATACTTTAAATAACCTTTAAGTGTAATAGGTTAAAAATTTATAAAGCTAAGTAATAATTTATATTTAAAGCCTTATATATTATAAGTTATAATATTATACTTTTATATTTTTAATAATATATAAACTTTAAAAGTATTATAATAATTATAATCTTTTTTATAATTTTTAATATTTATTATTATATTTTTAAAACTATTAATTATATTTTAAAATCGCTTAATTTTATTATCTTATATAATTAATAAGTGATAAATTAAAAGATTTTAATAGTAAATATTTTTAAAATATAAATAAATTAATCCTATTAATATATTATAGAAAAGTTTAATATAATAATTATTTATATACTTTATATAAGGCGATATATAATTATATTATAAATATTTTATTTTTAAATTTTTTTTTTTAAAATTAGATATAGTTAATAATTAAATATAATAATATATATTATATTAAAATATTAAGTAAAGCCTACTTAAATTATAAAAATAAGATCTTATTATATTTTATATAATATAATTATTAATTAAATATATATTAAAATTAATTTCCTTTTATGTTAATATTTTATTATATAAAGAAATATATATGATTTTAAAAATAATTATTTTATTAATTTATATATTTATACTTATAGGGATAAAAGAATGACCTTTTTGGTTAAATAAAGGGCTATAAAGGATAATATTATATTTTAATTATTATTACTTATTAGGATAAATATTTAATATTTTATTTAAAAATAAGAAATAATTATTTAGTTTTATAAATATTATATGGTAAATAATCTTAAAATTAAAATTAAGTCTTATAAAATTATATTTTAAAAATAGTTTAAATAAATCTTAACCTTAATTTAAATATATTAGGTTTTCCTTATTAAAGAGTATATATTTTAATTCCTTATTTTTATTTAAAAAAATGATTATATTATATTTATTAGGGTTAAGTTTAACTTTAATGGTATAATTTTTAAGTATAACTTTTATTATTAATTACTTTAAGTTATTAAAAAATTAAAGTTTTATAAGTATTTTAAAAGGTAATTTTAACTAATATAAGGTTTATAAAGGTTTTTTATATAAAAATAAAAGTAAAGTAAATGTAATTAAAATATTAATATTATTTTAATATAAAGTTAATCTTAGGTTAATTTTTTATTAATTAGTTAATTTAGGTAATAAATATTGTTTAAAATAAAAATAAAAATAAGGCTTATTAATAATTCTATTAATAAATAAATTTTAATAATTTATATAATATAAATTCATTTTATTTAAAAATAGTTAAACATTAAAAATAGTGTTAATAATTATTTAATTATATGGTTTTATTATTACAAATCTTATTTAATATAGCTATTTTAATATTTATTTTAGTATTTATTTTAATACCTATTTTACTATTATAAAATATTAATAATTATATAGGATAATTTTAATGAATTAAAATAACTAATTTATAAGAAAGGTATTTTAAATATAAAGGTAATAAATAATAATAATTATAATAATTTAAATTTCAAATACCGTAACGGGAATATATAAGTTATGAGAATGATTTTAAAGGAGGTGAAATTATTTCGTGCATATGATTAATTCTAATTAAGAACAATAATTCTTTAAAATAAAAATAATTTCTTTAAATTTTTTTTATTTTTTTAATTTACTTTTTAATTTATATATTATTTTTTATTATTACCTTTTTATTATTACCTTTTTATTATTAC